>JABJVR010000759.1:0-20476 GCA_025773905.1 Chitala chitala | reverse complement strand
GTGCCCTGTGGTGGGTTGGCGCCCCGCCCTGGGTGTCCCCTGCCCTGTGCTCTGGGATGGGCTCCAGGTTTCCCCGCAACCCTCACCAGGAATAAGCGGTTAAGATAATGGATGGATGATTCTCTGTCTCTTTTCCTGTTTCCTTCCTACCTGGAGGCCAAGTTCAAGATGAAGCACCTGGGCTTGAGCTTCAGCTACAAGTCGAAGATGAAGAAGGCCCAGGCCATAGAGGTCACCGTGAAGGACCAGGTCAATGAGTGGGGACAAATACACACCCCCTTTGCCTTGACGCTATTTGCCTACATCGGGGTTTGTCCGCTTTAACTCTGCAAGGCAAATTCTTCAGACTAGACAAAAATACCCTTAAGTCTTAATTCATTTGTAATGTTCTGTTTTTATGGGTGCTCACTCTGGGTTTGAAGCTCACGTTTGACACGTAATTTGTGCCAAACACAACGTATGTTTTCATGTAGTGCTGCTGCACTGCTTTTCATAGTTTGATTAATCCTTATGAATAATCGTGCTCCATTGTTGAGTTTCAGACATGCGTGAAGTATTTTGGATTAGTTCTAAGGTACTCACTGTTTTTGGCAGAGTATGGTAATGACCTCTGTCCTTTCATCTCCCAGGGAGGAGAGTGGTAGGCTGAAGACATGCTATGAGTATGATTACATAACCTTGGACTTTGCACACAGTTGCTGTACTGGGTTATGAGGGCTGCCTGGCAGGGTAACAGATGGCCTTTGACATCAACAAAGCCTAGGCTGGTCCAGAACAACTTTGCACTGGGTTACAACGCATGTGTCTTTCTGCTGCACATCAAGGTGTAAGTTGTGTGCTTATGCCTTAGGAACCAGAGAAAGGGTGTGGGAGTCTTTTGGCTAAAACTTTTGTGTTGATCAAATACTGTTATAGGAATGAAGGAACTGAGTTTGTAATCTCTGTTTACCAAAGGTGAACATCCAGCTGGAAACTCTAGTTATCTTGACATAGACTGCTGGCAGTAACAATACACAGTTTAGCATCACTGCCAAATACCATCTGAACAAGGATATCCTTCTGTGATTGGCTACCTCAGAAGTCTACAAATATCGCAGGGCTTCCCCATATAATTCCCATGATCCCACAGTGCATTCTGGATATTGCCCTCTTTAGTTACTTCTTGCTCTTTCACTCCATTCTATTAGCATGTGTATAGCCATTCATGCACACCCCATTTAAGACCCCACTGAAACTGTCATATCTCACTTTTCAAATGGCTGGGTTGGACCACATACACCCATGTTGCATAACCTTCTTTATTTCTCCCCACAGACCAAAGTGAACAATGCAAGCCTCATAGTGTAATGTTTGTGCCTAGAAGGCAAGAGAGGTGAGGCCAAATGTGCAAAAAGGGAGGCTTTAATCAGGAGCAAAACAAGAAACTAACATATGAACTGGGGTTTAACAATGATAAACAGGGAAAACCAAACCACGGGTAACAATCAATGCTTTAAACAGGAGTAGTAAGAACAGGAACACACTAAGGGTAACCAGAAGCTTTACAAAGGCACATACACCTACATACATTCAACAACCAGTGAAGGACAAACAAACCAGTGAGGTACATAAAGGCAAACCAATGTTAAACGACACAAGGCTGGCAACTAATAATGAAGGAACAGGTTGGAAAGGACAGGCAGAAGGGTGACATCTAGGGGACATGACAGGCAGGGATGTGACACATAGGAGTTGGTTACATTTAAATCACCTCCATTTTCTCAATAGTAGCCAGCCTATGTGTACTCTGTAAACTGAACTGCACTGGCAACCATGGCAAGTCAGTGGTCAAGTACTTTGGCAGCTGTACAGTCAGAGGGAACATCATTGGTAGTCTTACCCTCTCACTCACCAAGAACACGCTCTCCTTAAAGGTGCTGGGGGTCAACCTCCTTTCAGAAGGTGCTGCCCGACTAAACTAAGAGAAGTGCTTAGCCCTTGCCAGATGTAAGATGAGGTTTTAGAAGGCAAGGTCCCTGTTCTTCCTTGATGAAGTTATTAGCCTTAAAAGTAGACATTCTCCCTACTCTCCTCTATCTAGCCAATGTTTACCCCATGCCACAGGATGTGCAGTGATGCATCACAATGAACATATTTAGTTTTGTCAGGGGTAGGTATGAATACATGAGTAGGGATGTGATGTATCTGAGAAAGGACAAAGGAGGAATGGTTGTACCTGACTTTCCTCTCATGCAGGACTGCCTATTCTTCCCACAGCTTTGTACATATCTGGAGGCTCCCATGGAATACCCCACCAGTGCTGTGTACACCAGTGGCTGTCCTAGCCCATGTGCCAGTGAGTAAGAGTGTGGTCCAACTCTGGTCCTGAGGTCAACAGGCTGCTGGACCATCATAAGTGTGTAGTAGGGGGAGCAGGATGCTTCTGGAAGATCTGTGACTAGAGGCCCTAGTCAAACATTGGGTCTTGGCTGTGCTTGATTAGAGGGGCACTCAGGTTGTGTTGGGCCTGGAGGAGGACAATTAGACCAGGTTCCATCCTAAGGGCTTGGATCACCAGCTACAGGACTTGAACTGGCAATGAGTGCACAGTAAGTTGCCAGTCAGGGATGTTCTGTATAGAGATAAGCTCACCAAGCACACAAACTGCCCCAGACCTTGCAGTTTCGATGATGAAACAATCAGACACGTGTTTTGGGACTGTGGACATGCACAAGGTGTCTGGAGACATGTAGCAAGTCTGCACAGGATGTTACACCCACAGTTTGTGTTACCACAAAGGAGATGAAGAGGTGGCACCAGGATGCTCAGACCCCCTCCTTCCTGTCATGGATCAGTGTCATCAAATCTGAACTTTGACACATAAGGCCAGCAATTATTCAGAGGGGGGACAGACTTGAACACCTAGGGTTTGTATGAAAAGGTCTGTGATCTGAATTTTATGGTAGAACATGATGTCTCGTACTGGGGTGAACATGTGGTGAAGGAGAGGTGGAAGGGTCTCTTCGAGCTGCAGGATCTGCTGGTCTACAAATTTGACAGTTTCACCTGCACAGGTAACTGAAGCATCAACTTTGAGTATGTGTTGAGTATGAACGTCAAGCAATTTCATGGGATGCGACCTTTTGTGCTGTGCTGGGTTTTAGATCAGTCTCCTTTTGAAACTTGGTTTTAGTCATTTGGAGTATTGAAGGGGAAATTTTAATTAACCATTTTCATTCACAGTCACTTGAGCTTTTCAACCATAGTGTGGCAACAGAAAGCCTTTTATCTTTGATTTATAGATTTTTAAAGTTATATATTTTCTTAAACTCTTTTTATCATCTGTTTTATTCTTGTCATTGTGTGTTTTAACTATAACTTCAAAACCTGTGTGTGTTCAATATATGCCAAAATGATGAGAGACCAAATAACAAGTTGTGGTTTATACTGGAGGTCTTTCTGACTGGTGGTGGAAGAGAGAAATCTGTAGTTTGTAAACTCTCTAAGGCTGAACTAATATCAGTAGGTCTCAGTTAATGTCAGGAGTAGGTTCTCAAAAAAACATTTGTGTAAAATCAGCTGCTCGTACACGTATTGTTCCATTAAAATTTGTTTTCAAGGTATAAAAATTGAATTATTTCTTTATAGCCTTTAAAAAACTAGTAAATTTTTTAAAAATGTATGAATTTTGATCATATACCAGTTTGACTTTCCATTGCTCAGTTATATCTTTAGGATTTAGTTATAACTTTCATGTAATTTTAACAATTTAACAAAGGTCATGTTTGTTGATCATCTGGAATTTTCTTGGAAAAACTGTAAATGTAAAGTGGATTAATTTATTTGCTTATCTTCTAATGTAAAATGTCATATGGAAGAAGCACATCATTAATGTTTATTTTAATAATTTTCCAAGATTGCACACATTTATTACTATAACACCAAAATCTCACATCTGCTTGGTGATCAGTGCTCTGTGGATACTTGTGAGTAATGGCTTCTTTTGCCACCTTTCAAACAGGGAATTTTTATGGAGGGCTCTTAACATCGGCCACTCCTGCAGATACATGAAATCCAGTTTCAGCTGCTGACTTCTGTAACTCATGCAGAGTAGCAGCTGACTTCCTGAGTTCTTCCTGTATCAGTCTATATCTTACATAGACACTGAATTTTGACAGACAGCCTTCATTACCCAAGCACTGGGTAGTGTGATATATTTTCCACTTACCTCAACGAAATATTTAACCTGTTTTAAAATTTGTAGTGTATTAATTATATTTATTATTACAAATATGAACTTGTGAATGTGAATGAACTTAACAACAAATGTATTATAACAAAAATTACATGCAGATCGCTTTAAAAACTGTAAAACCCCTAGAGGTATGTGGCACGTTTAAAGGAGTTTTACAGGTATGACTTAAGCATTGAAATGGCTTTGAACACAAAACGTGTTGTGAAAGGTAACCGAAAGGGCATTTTCACTTGCTGTTACATTATGGATGATTATATTTCTGTTTCTGCTTTCATAGTTCTCATTATCAATTAAATACACACATTTTAAGTGTATTACTCAGCTTATTACTGTACATTTAGTATTTCTAAAATGTTTGATTTAGGTTTAGATTTAAAAAATTGATTTTACATCCCCTACTAGCATACGTAAGTAAAATATTGACATGAATGTTTCATTTGATAATCTAACCTACTACACATGCAACCTTATATTTATTTTCGAAACCTTAGAACGTACATAAATGACAATAAAACTTTATTAAACATATAACCACTACTTATTTAAACGGAAAGTACTAAATTATGCAAAACGTATGAGTTACTGAAAAATATACTAAAAGAAAGGGTACAGAAGGAGTTAAAAAATATATAAATACAATTAAGCAATGTATACACCAGAGCAATGTATAACGTCCTCCAAAGTCATTTTTAAACGTGGTAATAAGCCACCAGTACTTTTACGTATATTATTTGATAATATTTATTTACTTAAATTGTACTTTGCTGTAGCCACAACTATTTCTCAACCAGATTTGATGTCGCAAACTCACGTAGGTACTACCGAATTAACATTACAATGGTTACGTTGTGCGAGATTACACGGTACACGGCTGGTGCGCCACCTTAAGCGCAGCTCGTCTGTTTGTAGGAGATATGAGGCGTCCGTGTACAGTAGGCTGCGCCTCCGTGCAGAACCTCACCTCATACTCCTCCCAGCCAAACCTGCTCACAAAAAGGAAGAATGCACATATTGTGGTTTTCACTGCAGTCTAGTCTTTTAGAGGAAAACACTACTTTCAGATCGGACCGATAATATTTTGTTTGTTTGTTTGTTTATTAACCGTAAACTCGCGTAGCTCGTATGTGCCTTCTACTGCACTTCTGGGCATTACCTCTCTGATAAGTAATTTACAAGAGGCAAAAATATAAAAGAGCGATTTACGTTTATTAGAACTTTTTAGAGTAAATATGTGTGGAAATCCCAAATTTGTCAGTCCGTTCCACCGACCTCACTGTTTGTCAGCTGCTGCCGCTTCCGGAAAAACAAAGTTAACTCACCCAGGCAAGGCGATCCTGGCAGGTACGTGGTGCTCCTCCGCGCAGCTCCTCATCATCTCCACGGCTCCTCGGGGCTTCAGTACAAACACTACCCACAACGCGCTGCTATGTGTTTTTGTGCGTGCCCGTTGTGTTGTGGCTGCAGTCGTAGGTTAAGAAACGGTTTAACTGTACTGTAATTGCACAGATACAAGTTGACAAGTCTGCGCATATTGAAGTTCGGTTTTTACTTAGTTGGCATAATCACTCGGGTGTTATTATAGCAAATTAATGCTATGTGGAAACTTCATCCATGACTACAACCAGTTAAAGTGATCGGTGTTTTGCCCTCGGAGTGGTTTTAGACGTAGCTGTCAACCGCTTAAGCACAACTCCGAACTGCGAGATGAACACAGATGTCTTTAACGTGCTTCCACTCCAGCTGCATCAGCTGCCCTTCGCATAACGTATGCGGAAATGTATGCTACTTAAGAAATAAGGCAAGGCCATAAATGACTATGAATGATAATTGTCACAAGCTGAGCAGCATTCCTGAAAAGAACATAGACTTGTTTCTGACCATGTGCTTGCACAAGGTCAGATTCCACATACGGTGTAAGCAATGGATGAGCAGTTCAGGAACACAAACGTGACATTGGAGAATGATCTTTGGGTGCTTGTGAATCATCGGGAATATATCGTTTTTGCAATATGATGCAGATTTAATATTTTACCAATAATTAAACCTTGCCTAATATGTTGTGAGATCTGACATAAAATGAACATACATTTTGTGAACCAATAAAATAAAATTAAAAGTGAATCCTGATGTTTCCTCAGGCTACAGTTGTATCCCCAGGACAGCACTGTAATTACCACCACGTTTATTAGATGGTCACAAGCTATTGGCTGTGGTTCGAAATGATGAGCCTTGCTGATTTATGTCCTAAAGCAACACAGTTTGTTAGTGAGAATATTGTAGCGACTGCCGCGGGTGGCGGTGGGTCGGCTGCACGGATGGTGATGTTACCCTCGGGGTCGAAGACAAGAGACCGATTGGCTCCCTGGCAGTTAAGACTTGAGTCTTTGGCTCAATGGGCTAATCCCTTGTCTTTGGTGAGGGTGACCCACGTTTGAGCCCCACTTGCTATGTTACAATATATATTTTCAAGAGGGAGGACTTGCATGGAAAGTCTGGATGGAGAAAGTGTTGCATTGTTAGTTAATATTAGAAGTCTATCTCAGCAAATCGAAAGACAAGCATTTTCTGCACAGAGTGCTCTGTCGGTAGTGTAGTTCTACCAGAAAGGCCTAATGTAACGAGGCTGGGACGTTTTCATAAATAACACCTGCAAGTGAGCCAGTTGATGTTTCCAGATTATTTATCTGGTCAGTCAAAAACTGACCTGGATTCAACTAACTTGTCTGTGGTGAGCACTGAGCTCTGGGTATGTCGATTAGAGCAGCTCCTCCTGGACCATTTTGAGTAGGTGTTTCCAAGCGTGTAACACTTCCAGCAGTTTTTAGATGGTCTGGAACTCTGGATGTTTAGTTATAATTACAGTACTTTCTGTAATTATAGACTCATTTTCAAGGTCATGCCAGAAGTGAGGGTTCATTGTGTGTGTGTGTGTTACAGTACAGGTACAACTACAAAAGGGCCAAGGTCTGGTGTCACTTTTGGAGGAACATTATGAAGTTCTTTGCTGTTTTGTTTTGTACAGTTGAAGGATTGTATCTAGTAGAGCGATACAAGTGGGCATCCAGAGTGGCTCATTACATTCATAATCAGGTATTGAGCTATAACTGGTGGCTCAATGGGTAGAGCATCAGGTTGGGATGCAGAGGTCTCCCAGGCCCAGGTTCAAACCCCCGCCATATACGTCCTTGAGCGAGATGCTCAGTGCTAGCTGCCTGGGTGCTCTGTGTGGCTGATGGGTTAAATGCAGAGGACAGACTTTGTTGTGACATATATGCGGTGACAATAGAAGCTGATTATCCTTTATAACTGGAGACGTGACATGTCGGGTGGCACATTTCCAGGCGTTAGGATACAGAAGTGGCTCCAGTTCAACACCATCAATGCATTCTGCTTTGTTTCCAATAAAACATATTTCCAAATTGATAAATAACAGCTGTCTTTGCATTCAAAAACTGAGATTATATCTGAACCTGAATGTTGTGACAGTGAAGCACTGGAAGGCACATTGCCAGGAGAGCTTGAATGTTCTAGCAGTCTCAAAGGAACGGACTTTGACACCTTGAACCACATGGACGACAGTTTTGTACATTTTCCGAGAAAACGACTTGTCAACCTGCATTTGATTGCAGGAATGTGTAGTTCTTCATTGCCTGATCTCCACTGGGGCAGTAGATGAGTGACCTGACATGTGGGGTCACATTTTTTCAAGGCTCTTTATCCCCTTGTGCTGAACCCTTTTCACTTAAGGGGGTGTGTGCCCATTAGGATTTGGTTTTGAAGCGCAGTTCTGACTGAGTGCAGCTGAAACAATTTGGTCACATTAGCACGACCTGTTAAACTCTCAGAAAACTTCACAATCCACCGAAGTTTGCACTGCTTGCTGGGAAATTATACTTTCGGCACTTTTTGATTGTTGGTAAATGTTAAACGGTGCACAAACAGTATTCTTTACTAAACATACACAACCACAATTATATAGCCATAAAAAGTAATGTCAGAGCAGAGAAAAACATGCTACCCTATTGCTGATATGTGGCAATGGAGTTGAAAGAACATTATGCTTGTCTAGGGAACTATTGATCGGTGACCTTTAACCTATGAAGAAGTGCCATGACCCTGACAGATGGCTTTTGGAATTGGGGGAGGGGTAGGCTGATGGGTGCATGATTGCAGTGAGCTCATCATTCTGTGGGCTCTGTTTGCCTGCATGAGCCCAAGGCTGTTAATCACTAGTTGCCAGTGCTTGGTCAGCTGCGGGTTGACGAAGTCCATATCAGTTCACTTTTACGTAAAGATGAAAGATCAGTTTCTGTTAGATAAGGGCGCCTTCATGAATGGGAGTTTAGACGGCTTCCTGAACCTCAATATGATACATGCATATATGTGCATCTTCAACTCATGCAGGCTTTTATGACCAGTAACTGAAGTCCCATGGTGCCGCTGCATATTGTCTTATGAGTCAGTAGCTGTGGCACCTAGATTTGGAACAATAAGGTATAAATTGACCTCAGGTACCAGGTGCTGTATGACACCTGAAGCTATTGCAGCATATTCTGTGTACATCCCTTTCCAAGAATATGAGTGCTTGATTCACTGCAGTTGGGGGGGAGGCTGGTGGGGGGCAGGGGTAGATCCTTTACTGTGACTGGCTAAAGGTGTCTTTGTAGAGCCGGATGTTTAACACGTGCCATGTGTGTTTGAGTTTAGGAAAACAAAAAAAAAAAACTCTGGCTGAGCTTTAAATCACCAGGGGAGCACAAACAGAGCGTAGTCAATAATTTACCAGAGACCCATCACCGTGCAACTTATTGTGCAATAGTGCAGCTTAACAAAAATGCAACTGGTTAAATCGTGCAGAAACGTGAAGCAAAATGACAAACATAAGCAGATGACCTTTAACACTGGACCCAGTTAAGAAGGTAAATATCTTCAAGTAAAGATCAAGTGCATACAAATGAAAGACATTGTACTTTGATACCCTGTGCTCTTGCACCATATAAATGGGTCAAAAGCCAACTTACTGCGTGGATAAAGGATGGAAATACTGCTGTCTGTCTAGTTATAGCAAACATTTGAGCTCAAGCTAGTAATTACAGGGCAATAAAAAACAAATAGAAGGAATACACTTCCGTCTTGCTTTGTTTGGGGAGAATGGAAACTTGAGTGGGATCAGGCATGCCTGAAAAAAACTACACTTCCTTCTTCAAACAAGAAGTGATCCGTTTTAGTTAGTGTTTGCATGAATTCCTGTATTGCTTCTGCAGAACACTACCCAAATGTGTGGGCGGTGTGGTTAGAGGGTGGTGCCACTCAGAGCCAATCATTATGCAGGTTTCTGTTTTGTATGCTTATGGCCTGAACTGTAAAGGAGGCAGTGAGAAATCTTTCGAGCTTTGGTACTTATTGCTTGTTGTGCAGTGAAAATGTTTTTCTCTTACTTTGTCTACTACGTATAAAATCTTAACTCTCAATCACAAGAATCTGGAATAAAGTATTTTGAAGATTTGTTTAAAAATAATTAAAACTTGCACAAAATTAATCCATTAGTACATAAAATGTTCTTGATTTTCAAACACTGATGTGCTGGGAGTGATCTCTTAGAGTTAAAATTCTCAGATACTAAAAGAAAAAAACCACAGAAGTGACAAATTTATTCAGCATGCTGTGTTTTAGTTAAAAGCAATGAGTAGATCTACTGCTTGTAATGTAGTAGTCATTGTATTTTAACCACTATCAATGAGAAAAACAAGCTCTGCTTTTAAATGTATTACATTATCAACTAACAGTAGTGAATAAGCAACCCCTCTGTGTGCTCTGAATATTCAGTATATTTCAACCAGGACCCATAATGTAGCTGGGCCTCAAACTGTACTAACCAGTCTGTTTCAACCCACAAGCACAAGTGAAGCTGCCATTTTCCCCCTGTGTGTCTGAAGGTCTCTCTGTCTGTGATCTGTAGGTGGCATTGCTGGAGGTATTGAGATCTGTATCACCTTCCCAACTGAATATGTGAAGACACAGTTGCAGCTGGATGAGAAGGCTAATCCACCGCGATACAAGGGCATTGGTGGGTCCAGTTCAGCTTTCAGCCTTTCATAAGGCTTTTATTTCATGGTGTTAGTTCTACGAGCAATCACCCTACAGATGATTATATTTAGTCAGCACTATTTAAGCTTTGTGTGAAACGTATTAATGGGCACAGCAATACTGTAGACGTGAGATGGACTGGATGTGTGTTAAATTAGTGTTTATATTTCACCATTTCACATGTATGTAGTCACACATACAGTATAGTATGTTATGTTAAACTATGACCAATATCAGTATCAGTATCAGTATCAGTATCGGTTTGGCTTCTTTGCTGGGAATAAAATCGCCAAATGTAAAGTTTGTATAATGGTACATATTTACATTGTATCTTATCAGTTGTTAGTCAGGACAACACGGTGAGGTGTACAGGGAAGTGTTTTTGAAACTTTGCCTCATAGACGTTAAAACAGTTATGGTATGATAACAGTTTTTAAGTATGAAAGTGACTCTGACACCAACCCCCTCTCCCGAATTGTGCAGTGGACTGCGTGAAGCAGACAGTTCAGAGTCATGGAGTCAAGGGGCTGTACCGAGGCCTGAGCTCACTGCTCTATGGCTCCATCCCTAAGGCTGCTGTCAGGTGAGAGCTCCACCTGCCCAGGTACATGTGTGGGTGTGGGAAGGCGGGTGGTGGTGCTCACATTTAAACGACAGTTTCAAAGGACACGGTGACACTGTCTTTCTGTTCCCCCTCCAGGTTTGGGATGTTTGAATTCCTAAGCAACCGGATGCGGGATGAGTCGGGGAGGCTGGACAGCACACGAGGGCTGATATGTGGGCTCGGGGCAGGGGTGGCTGAGGCAGTGGTGGTGGTCTGCCCAATGGAAACAATCAAGGTAGGGTTTGGAATCGAGGTGCTCACACACTCAAGATGCAGTTCTGCCTCATTTCAGTGTCCCTGTTATGAACAAACAACAGTAGGTTCATCAGGTAGTTCAACAGGTCTGTTATTCCCTTCTGCCAAGTTAGTGGTGCTTACCGCTAAGTTCAGCTGCTCTCAAGACTTGTCTCAAAAACCAAATAGCTGTAATTTTGAGGCAGGTAAAGAGGGGCTAAATTTCTGCAATCTTGTGTGATTTCTAGTGAATTTATTCAGTTCAGTTTCTTAGCGTTTAATATTTTAAAAATGTGTACAATCAGTTTCTTCAATTTCAAAATATGTGATTGGTGTGCACATGAATTCTACACTTGCAGGTGAAATTCATCCATGACCAGTCCTCTGCCAACCCCAAGTATAAGGGATTCTTCCATGGGGTCAGAGAAATTGTTAAAACGCAAGGTTTGTGGACCCTTTTGACTGTATGTGTGCTGCCTCTTGGTGGATGTAGGAGATCAGTTTACTGGAATTGTGGAAATAATGTTGATTTCCATGCAAACTGCCAGTCAAAAGAAATTGTACACATGCACATATGAATGATTCTAGAATTTTCCAAGTTTTTAATGTGTTTGGAAAATTCTATCCTTTCTGTTCATTGAAATGACTACAGATTACTGTTCAGTTAAAACCACGACAATTAAGAGTATTACATCTAATTGTATGACTATAATAGTCAAAATGCATATGATTTTGCATCGGTTGCATAGCTAGAAATTATATAATATCCTCAGAAGGCTTAAAATGTCTATAGTAATTATTTGTGTACTCAATATGCAGTCTGCAATGGATCATAGAAGGCATGTGGAAGTTTACCTTCAGATCACTTAAAACACCTTTACAAACGTATGCCAAGGTGGTGTGAGATCAAGGCGAGGGTGGGATCTACTAATTAGTAATAAATCAGTTGTTTGCATGTGTCCTGTTCTTGCATTCATTTCTGTACGTATAGCAGAAGAACTAAAATAATGACTAGAGCAATTATTTTTGACTACCGATGTATTTATATGTCTTTTCCAAAGAACAATGTTCTTCATTTTTTAATCACAGTTTTTATTTTGTTTTGTTAATGGTTGATAGGATTAAGTTATTCATAATATTTCTTTAAGGGCTTCGGGGAACATATCAGGGGTTAACAGCAACGGTTTTAAAACAGGGATCTAACCAGGCCATTCGCTTCTTTGTCATGACCTCTCTGAGAAACTGGTATAAAGGTTAGTATCACTTCTAATGTAAACCTATATGTTGTTAAGTTAATTTTCATTATTCATATATTAGATTTAATATGTAACCTTCCATTGGATTTTGTTGAATTTTCATTTTTTATTAGAAAAATTAGTATTTACCAGTTAGGTCACTTACGCAAGTCCATGAAATCAGTCACGGCTGGCTAGGTTACATGCCAACCTGAGTTGTTTGCAGCAGCTACCATGGTAATCACTATACAAACACATGACACAGATGAATGTCAATCACTTTAAAAGGATCAAATCAGTAGCAAATCAATCAAGGTCTTGAGCAGATCTGGTGCTGACTGAAAACTAAACTGTAACCACTGACTGACACTAAACTGAATGTCTTCTTCCAGGTGACAACCCCAACAAGACCATCAACCCTGTCCTCACAGGGGTATTTGGTGCTATTGCTGGCGCAGCCAGCGTTTTTGGAAACACCCCGTTGGATGTCATCAAGACCAGAATGCAGGTTAGAGGGTTGTTTTTCAGTAGACTGCATAAAGGCAGTTTAATTTATTTAGTTAATGTGGATGTTGGAATGATGGAAAAGGTTACATTTCATTTTCAGTGTGCAATTTTTAACACTGGGAAACGATATTATAAACTTTATAACTTATCCATTCACACTATAATGAACCATTTTAGATGAAATAACTTGATGTAATTAGAACACAATAGCAACTTGCCTACTAACACAGAGTAGGATGTTCCTCATTTGTATTAAATCCATGAAATGCTTTGCTGTTATCTGTTTTATGTCAATGTAATTTCTTATTTGTGTCTCTGACAGGGTCTGGAGGCACACAAATATAAAAGCACCGTTGACTGTGCGGTAAAGATCATGAAGCATGAAGGCCCATCGGCGTAAGTGTGACACTCTGCATGAAACTTAAGAACTTCCTGTTTAGTCTTCTGAAAGAAGTCAAAATGTCAGGTGGTGACGGGGCACTAAGAATCCATTGTAGTCTGTGCAGAAGAGACTGTTCTTGTATGTTACAATATAGATTATGATTTAGAGGGAAGACAACCAGATAAGAAGGCTGCAAATTGTGGAGTGATGAAAATTTTTGAATTAGTACCCTCTTTTGACAGTACATACGGTTCCCAACATTCCTAGTTCGTGCGCGCCCATCCCGTTACTTTGATGATTAACAAAATATAAAAACTGGTGCCTGTCTGCCTTTCCGAGGTGCACTGGCTAGCGCTGGGGTGACTTCCTATTCACTTGTATTTTGAATTTCTTGTGGAGGCACTCTCCTGAAATTTAATGCATGCCAGAAATTACTTGCATAAGTGTAGATTTCAGTATGTCAGAATTATGTACGTAGAGATCTGTCTGTAGTTGTTTCCGTTGAACTGTCTGCACTTACAGCTGTATGGAGTTAACGTCTCCTAAAAGTGCAAATGGTTATTATGAGTGAACATGTTATATGGCTTTGAAAATTCATGCTGTATAACACGTTTTACTTAGAAATATGTTTTATATACATTAATTTTTGTTGTTTACATTGTGTTGTCTGAAAATATAGAAGGTAAATTTTATAGGAAAGAGTTTTGGTTTTATTTTCATAACATTTTGTACTTTTGTATTTAACATTAAATGTGGTATCAAAGAAGATATTGGATTTACTAGTGAAATTGTGAAAAAATGCAGTTCATTTCCCTCCTGGAGATGTGCTGGTGTTTCTTTGTGCTGGTTGCCTTTGTGTGTGATAATTATTCTTCTTCTCTTTCTGCTAGGTTTTATAAGGGAACTGTACCTCGTCTGGGCCGTGTGTGTCTGGATGTCGCCATAGTTTTTGTCATCTATGAGGAAGTAGTCAAAGTCCTCAATATGGTTTGGAAGACTGAATGATGACATTGAGGAGGCAGGAGAACATGGGGAAGAAACATTCCGTTAATGACAAAAATAAAGTTTTCTGTAGGTGTGTTTTCGTATACTGTTAGCAGCAGATGTCTTAAATGGTTCTGAACATTCTGGTACTATATTTTCAGGCTTGGTTAATGTTAACCAGCCTTGTGTCATATCATGATTATGTTTTTGTAAAAATGTATAGAAAATATAAAGCAAAGACTAATTTTAATGAATTAAAATTACCAAAGGGTCCAAAATCATGGTGTCGCTTTGTTTTATTTGCTCTTTGTTAAATTTGTGTTAGTTCCTTGTTTTGCTCTTTATTAAAACCTCCCTTTTCGCACATTCGGCCTCGCCGCACTTGCCTGCGTAGCACAAACGTTACAGATTGCTGGAGTGTGCCAGTAATTCCACTAGCTTTACTGGGGTTAATCATAATATTTTGACTGGATGTATATTTGACAACATACAGCAAAACTGGCAGTATTAATTTAACACTGAGTGCTTATTAAAGGTCACACACAGTTAGTGTGGACCCAAATAAACACTCTTAGAGTTAAAGCATAGCCAGTTCTGCTGTGTATGTCTGTAGGTTCTGTTTTTGACTAATGGGAGTAGCTCTATTTTCTTTTTTTATACATACAACAACAGCCACGTAATGACCAGATATATAGGAAATATAGAATAAAAAATAACACTGTCAGTGCACCAAGAGCACTTTGTAAACAAAACATTGTGAGCAACCCTCCTACCCCCCTAGTACAAGGCGTTAAATGAAGACATACAATACACCGGGGGCCACAAGTCTGAGACCACTACTTAATTTTGCAATCCTTACTAATTTATTAATTCATTTTTCATTACAAATTACTATCACAATAATTTGAGTCAAAAGTTTTATTATTAATAATAATAATCCAATGAAGTCATAAATTTGTTAGTTTTTGCTGCGTTCCCTTTTGCTTTAATGATAATACGCACCTGAACTGTAGTTGACAAGTTTATACAAAATGAGTCAAACTTTATTTACCTGAAGGGCACATACAGAGACAAACATTAAATTTGATGAAAGTAGTAAGAATCAAAGAAATCTGGGTTTTTTGGTGGGGTGTAGAAGTTCAAGAGGACATAGAACCAAAGAAAACTTACAGCAGGTAAAAAGAAGAAATATTTTAGACACTGCACCATTTCTCTTTTCAATTTAAGCACATTTATGACACTTGCCACATTAATGGCTCTAGACAGTCCTTGCTTTTTGTCAGGCCCATTGATATTTGCTGCTGTAATGCAAAGTAGGTTAGACAAACAGACTACATATTTCTGAATGCTTGTGTGTACACTGTTCATGGGTTAATTAAAGCTAAGGACAGACAAGGCAGCTACTTTGTTATTCACAGTTGTTATGGCAGAGGATAGGGTCTGATGTAAAACGTTACTTTCAGAACATACCACAGTTTTAATTTTGTTTCTGCTCAAGTGTGAAAGGTGCTGTCTAGAAACAGTCCCGTCTAAGTGACAGTGTTCACTGTATGGGACCACGGACTAAGATCCTGCCCACTAGTGCTCTTTTCAACGATTTGTGCTCTATTCTGCCGAGCCCTCTTCTCTTAACCTGTTAAAGCAGTGCCGCTTGTTGCAAAACTAACCATGCCGCAGCCTACCAACTTGAGCAACATGCTGAACAGAGCAATGGCACCTGGGGGCGCCATAATCCACAATTACTGCAGTGTTAACCCTAGGTTTGGGTTTTGGACTTCTCACGCGAAAGCAACTAGTAAATAAAATATACAACAGAAGATGTTTATGCTGTTAAGTCCCAAAATGGGTCCTGAAATTTTTCATTTGGGTTTTTTAATAAAACGTTTAAGAACCCCGGTATACATGTACTGTATAGTGTATTGACATACATAGCAGGACAAACAGAAAACTTAAAAAATGTTTAAAAATACAGAAAATAATACACAAAATGCGGAAAAGTGTGTGTGTGTCTGTGTGTATGTGTGTGTGTGAGAGACAGAGAGATTTTTCATCCAAGATAAAGACCTTGGAATGCAGGCCTGTGAATCTTCTCTGCCAGTGTTTTGAAAGTGTTTTTTTTCACATCAGCAACCTTTCTCTGTGGACCCTGGTTAAAACTTCACCATGAAGTCCCAGTTCTCTGCTTATGCTTTTTATGCAGATCAGCTGGTAAGAGTATCACGCACCCTCCCTAAAACAGTTGCTGAGGACCCCTCTCATTACATTCCATTTTCATTCCTGTTGAGGACCTAAATTGTTAATTTAGTTATTTATGACTCTGGATAACATACTGTCAATAGTTCCCCTCTTGGTACTTAAGTCATTGAGTGACTGCCTAAGCATGGCTAACAAAGTAGCTAATCTTTTAGCCCCACCATTCCTACCGTCTGCCAGGGCTGAATATGCTTGTTTTATGAGATTAGGTACCCCCTAGAATGAGAATTAATCCCATTGTATACATCATACAGTATTCAACTGTAATGTGAAATTGGGAAATTTGCAAGAGGAATCCTTCAATTTCAAGATTTATACCATTTATTCCAGCGAAAAAAGGCTATTTTATGTCATGTACAACCAGCCATTTTTAAAACAGGCTACAGATGTTACTGGTTATAATGTTTCATAACCTACATTTTACCAGCTAATGCTGAGCAAGGACAGATTTTTCAAGGTGGCATAGGCACAATACAAATCAAAGTGAATACGTTTTATAAGAATTCTCACCATGTGGGCTATTCCTTGAGAGAACAATGGTTCCATGTACCATGTTTTCTCCCTCTTTCCTGTCCACACCGCTTCAGATTAAACTGCACAATTGGTGAGACTGAGATCATTGGTGTCTTCTGAAGAAACCAGGTAAAATTTAAATTCATAAATTGTCTTTAGTGTTCTGCAGTGGGTTCGCACCCCGTCCTGGGTTTCTCCTGCCCTGCGCCCAGTGTGTCCTGGGATGGGCTTCTGGCTTCCCGTGACCCTTAACTGGATGAAGCAGTATAAAAGATGACTGACAGACTGACTGTATGTACATCCTACTTCATCCATGTATCCCTGTGCATTTGAAATAATGACCTTTGCAGCCCCTTAAAAATCTTCCTGTCACCCTCTTGCCACCCCATGCAAAATTGTCTAGACCAGCACCTGCTGAGGTTTCGTAACATATCAAGAACCAAACGTGAGGCTGGGATCCTCTTTGTAGAACTTTATTTGCACCACAGTACTAAGTAGCAATCCTTGAATCCTTTAAAGTCCTTTAAACCAGGCGAGGGGTTGCTGAGGCCAGAGAGTCGGGGCCTGGAAAGATACAAGAGGTTAGCGAGGAGCTTTGAGAAGGGGCTGCACATGAGGGAGACAAAGTCATAGACAAGGGGATCTTGAATTGCTCAGCACACATATTAGATGTAATAGTTTGTGCTAGTTTGCTGGTTTTGTTCTGATTATACATGTTTGTGCTTAATCACGCACAGCTGGCTGGTGCTGATGAGGGGCCTCACCCTCTTGCCACCCCATGCAAAATTGTCTAAACCAGCCCTGTTGAGGTTTCTTCCTCAATTGTTACTCTTCATTTTGATTACTATTTACTGATTATTAAACGTCCAAACTAATTTGAGGTTGTTGTCATCCTAAGTGTATATTATATTTACATTTATAACATGCAGTTATTGAAATGTGACCAGTAAGTTTCACATTTGTCCAGTATAATGAACTTTTTTCTGTGCACCAAACTGGCAATAAAAAATCTTAGCAGAAACCCTGGAGTATGGGTGTAGTCATTAATGCAGTCATTCCTTGTTGCTGTGCTCTCCATAGCTGGAAGAAATACCTTCTATTCTTCTGAAAGAATGGATCACTCCTGAATGGGAATTGGGTCGAATCAGCTGGTTCTGGTACTGGTTGGCAAACGTGAGCTCCTGCTGGAACTTGTGCTCCAGCTCAGCTTTCTGCCTGTCATGAATTCGCTGCTTGTACGATATTTGAGACAGCAGGTCTGTTTGGAAGTCCTGGCAAGCCTGTTTGCGTCTGGAAGGATAAAGAAGTTATTTTTTATAGAAAATTGCTCTGTAAGCTAATGTGTTTGTGTCTTTGTGAGCTGGCAAGTTTTACCCTTTATCAATAGGTCTGTCTATGTGTGGGTGGATAAATACCTCTCCTTCTGCTCCTCCTCTTCCCTTTGGAACTCCTGAATGGTTTTGTTGAGCTCCTCCCTTTCTTGGGCTAGCTGGGCCTGTTCCTGCATGTTCTTGTCCACTAAGAAAAAGCATCAAGCCAGGATCAGTCAGCTGATTCATAGCCTGGAAGCCATACTTAACCTGCATTGAGTCCTTTCTCATTGGCCTTACGTTTCTCCTGGATCTGCAGTCGGCGGGTTTCCATTACTTCCATCATGAGGCGGTCCCGAGCTACCTGCTGCAGACGGCTTTGCTCTTGCCTGCGGGCCCAGGCTCGCTCAAGCTCTGCCTCCCTCAACTGCTCCACCTCCTCCTCCAGCCTCCTCTGCTCCTTTGCTTGCTCAGCCAGATATTGCCGATACCGGTTCTGCTCCTGCTGCAGCTCCCGCTGCAGGCAGACACAACTGTCAGACTCAGATTTACTCTCCTCCCACCCTCACTTGGTCACCCTTGTATCCCTATCTGAGCCTCCCTCACCTTCCTCAACTCTCGGTCGCTCCTTTCATCCTTCTGCTCCTGCAGTAGCTGCTCCAGGATGTGCATGTCCTTGTCTAGTTCCTTCTGCTGCTCCTGTGCAAGGCGCCTCATTTTGAGGCGCAGTTCATGGTCCAGGGCCCTGTGTGTGCATCTCTGCTTTTGCTGTTTGATGCTGCGCTGTCTCTGCTCCTCCAGGCGCTGCACCTCCTGCTGCTGCCGCTGTCCAAAAGCAGCAGAGAAAAGGGTGTTATGCTCTGTATCCACCCATGCAGCTCAGTGAACGTCTATGCTGTACTTCAGTGCAAAGTTAACCTAAATTTTGATCCATCTTACAACTTTATTATCACCAGTCTATTTTCAGTTGGTGAGACACCTCACACCATGTACCAGCCCAGCTCTTTGATTCAACCCCCTGATGTCTCCCCTCTCCATACCAGCAGCTGGACCTGCTCCTCCTTCAACTGCCGGGCCTGGACCCTCTGCTGGTTGGCAGCATCCATCTGCATCAGCAGGAACTCCTGCTGTTGCAGGTTGCTACAGCGTTGCCGCTGAGCTTCCATTGTCTCCCGCTCCTCCTTGGCTTGTCGATCAGCCTCCCACAGATCAGCAAAAAGCCGCTCCTCCTCCAGCTTCTGACTGAGTACCTCCTGCCGGCTGCGTAGCTGGTAGGCCCATGCAGTGCACACGTCATCTTGCAGCTGACGTGATTGTGCAATCCGCAGCTCCTCGCTCTGGTCCCTGAAATTTGATAAGGAGGAAAGGTGACCCTGTCCTGCACTGGAACCACTTTTTGGAAGTCACATCCATTTTCAGAGTCCTCACCTGAAGAGCTGGTCCAGCTTCTCTGCCACCAGTCTCTTCCTCACTTCCTCCCTCTGTTCCCTCAGAAGCCTGGTCCTGTCACGCATCTTTCTCTGCCTGTCTGGCAATGTCTCCTGCTTGGACTCTAACTCCTCAAGAAGATCCTTTTCTTCAGTCTCCAGCAACGCCTGTAGCCTGAGCATCAGGGAGGTGGGTCCAAGAGAAGGAAGAACAGTAAAGTTTGTTTGTCTCTTTCAGATCTTATACTGTATTGTTTAGGGCACAGAGTGTTGTTAATCTGGATTGTTATCTGAAATTAATTATGGTAGTTACATTTCAAACTGCTTATCCTGGTCACATGACAAATCTGGAAGTCTATTTCAGTGAATACTGTACATGGGTACAAGACAGATTATACCGTGGATGAAGTGTCAGCCAAATCATAAGTCATACACACACACACACACACACACACACACACACACACACACAACTGACATCCTGTTTTTTGCTACACAGTACCAGCAATGATTGCTTGAGTACACTGTGGTGTTCGGTATTTTTTTCGGATTTTCTGTGTTGTCTGGTGTTCTTTTTTTGACAATATTAAAAAATACTACAAAGAACATGCTGAACTTGTGGCATGACTAGCGCGCGCGCGCGCGCACACACACACACACACACACACACACACACACACACACACACACACACACACACACACAC
>JABJVR010000758.1:0-20481 GCA_025773905.1 Chitala chitala | reverse complement strand
ATATAACTGGTTACATGCTTGGCAATATTTCTCTGAAAAAAAATCGTAATAAAACTGGTAGCCTTGTAAAAACACGTGCTCTGTGCTTACCCAACATCATCGATTTTTTAAAACTTTGGCTTCATTATCGGTTTGATTACCTGTCGAATTGTTCGCCTTTCTATATTTGTGATATGCTCTTACACGTCTTTTAGCTTGTAAACTATCCATTTCATGTTTTATTTACACTGAATCACACCCCTACCATTTCAGGGGGAAAAAAAGTTTCGAAAATGTTTCAGTTCGGAAGTCGATTGGTCCAGTTCCAGTTTGCATCTGGTCCCAGTCAGTGTAGTACCACTGAAGATAATTCTGATCATCTGCCAGCTAAGTTATCAGTTCCATCATCAACTCAGTCATCAGTCAGTTTCAATGACTTGCTTCTAAAACTGAGGTAATGGTTTTACTTGTACCTTATAATGTAATGTTATAGGAACATTATGACAGAAGCTAAACAGAACCACGTTCAGGCTATTACTAGTATTTATGCAAGCATAATTGTAAACATTAGGATTATTTTTGTCAATTTGGTTTCTTATATAACATGACATCGAAGAGCACTTTTTAATAAATCACACTTTGTTATTAGGGACAATGGTGGACTAAATGATGAAGACATTTTCTGTCATTTGAGGATACCTAATCAGTCTCAGACTGCCAAAGATGAAGTCAGCTTGGTCATTCTCACAGGTACTGACGTTCAAACTTTTTTTTTTTTTTTTTTACTTTTTTTTATTATTATTATGGGAAATAATATCAGAAAAATGCCCCCTGGATGTACTGAGAATTTAGGTCTGTAAAGAAGACAAAGTTTTAAATATAAAATGGGTCACAATGGCTTCTAAAATAGTCCTGATCATGTAGATATCCTGTAATGTATCAAATGCTTCAGAACTGAAGTCAGTTTTAGTCAAACTCAACTGAAATTTTAAAACATCTTTGGGTTATTTGGCATTTTTCAAGAAGATGTTAACTGATTAATTTCATGGACTTTGAAAAGCATCACCAGAAGAAAAGAAAATGCCACCCAATTTGTCCAAAAGTTTTCTTGCTTCTAGTAAGGACTTTTTATCCTTTGATTTATTTTGTAGTGGAATAAAATGGTTGACATGTGGAAGCCACAGGCTGGCTATAACTGTATGCCCATGTTACTGTTACACACTGACTGAAGATCGTTAGATAATTGCAATATGAAAAAATTTATGATATTCAGTTTTTTCCTCCAGTGGTTATCTTTTGTATGCTACTGAGAGCCAAAGGAAAAGGACAGTGTCATTTCCTATAAAAGTCCTGGATGTAAGTGCAGGGGGTGGTTCTGTTTAGAACATTGAAGCTGTGCTAAATGTTTGCAGTACTTCAGTTTGAAATTGAGTCTTTGTTTGTTCTGCTGTTGAGTAGCTTAACAGCTTGTGGGAGAATGCCACTGTTCAGGCTAAGCATCTTTTTTAATGCTTCTATAATGCTTCCCAGTTGGTATAGATACAGTGGGAAGCTAAGATGGCTGCTGTCCTTTTTAAGATTTTACCTTTATTTCCAAGATGTTGTACATTGAAGACATTTGTAATAGGTAGAAGTTATGTGATAGTGCTCGACTAGGCTAACCCGATGACTCTTTCCAAGTCTTTCGGATCAGACTATGCCTTTTATTCTGACTTTTCCTGAAGGTCGTGGAGTGTTCTGCATCGACGTAAAGGACTGGAGGGGTGAAGTGTCAGTCCACAGGCAAAACTGGCATCTTAAGCTTAAAGAAGAAGATCAAAACTTCACGCATACCTCAATACGTCAGGTTGCTGACCCCATCCAGGCTATTACGGTATAGATACTCCATCTGATTTGTAGCTGGCTGCATTACATCATATATGCTAATCAGGCATGTGTATTTGTGGAGTCATTAATGGTCCATTAAGTGGATGCTATTGAGGCCCCCTCGTGTTGCTGATGAGACCATTCCTTGATGGGAATATACTGTTGTAGAACAGATGCGAATGACCTTGTGCCCAGGGCATGCATGGCATTGCAGAAATCCAAACCTACATGGGGTTTTGACCCGGCATCACTTTGAGCCACAGGAGCTGTGCGAGATGCAGGCTGATGTCTATTTCATGATGAGGAATGCAGCCGTTAAATAACACCTTTTGTTCCTTTGTTATATACATGAGTGCCTGTCATGGGTAGCATGTGGGGCTGCATTTAAAACTAAATAACAGTGTGAATAATACTGTCTAACAGAAATAAAAGGCAAAGAACGCCATACAGGCTGGTGAGGCTTAGCAGAATAGCTGAATGGGGGCATAAACGCAGAAAGGAAGATGATGCCCAGTCATTGACCAAGGTGGGGTGGGAGCAGTTTTTAATGGATACACAGGACAGTCAATACTCAGATTAACAAGTTAGCCAGCCATCACAAGTGCATCAAGGTTAAAGGGAGGCCAGGGTAACTTTTGAAAGCAGGCCAAATCCATTCTCAAAGGGGTCTTTCACTGTCGCAGTGAGGAGAGAATTTTACAAAATGGCCAAGACATGAATGGAGCTTTAATGCAGACTATAACGGATCATGTGGATAAAAAAAAGGTTTCTGGTGTGGAAGAATTGATTCGTTTTAGTTATTATTAATTAAAAGAAATGTATCATGTTCTCGGTCTCATGTATATTTTAAAGGATTTTTTAACCTTTACAGAGGTAAACAGCACTGCTGTAATTGAAACAACGGACAAATAATAAGATGGTGTAGTCATATAATTTTAATGTTAGCAGAAATTAAACATTTGACTGTTCAGGATATTTCAGAATAGTGAATATTAGTGAATAAAATTGGGTATGATTAGGTGGCACATTTCTTTCACTGGGAGATATAAACTATAGAAAACTTGGATTTGCGCTACCTTCTGTAGAACCGGGATATAGCTTTAAGTCGTCCAAATGTTAAATGTCATTGGAAAAATCTTTTCTCTGCCAAAATGGTTCAAGAATAGTTTCAGGAACACAAATAGATTCACCTTGACTTGGGCTCCAGTAAACATGTAGCGACTGGCTGTCGTGTGTGTAGGTGAGCAGCACGCTTGACTCAGTGGCTTCCTGTGTCCACAGTGCAAGGCCACCAACCTGTGGGCCCATGTGAAGCGCAGTGGTGTATCTGTGCACCACACCCACTTCTTGCCCAGGGTGCTCGTCCTCTCCGCTGCCTGCCAGTTAAGCGAGGAGCTGGGGAGGAGGAAGGAAATTGTATCCCATGGCAACCTGGACGCCTTCCTAAACTCCTTCAGGGAGGGTTACATGGCCTGGATATCAGATGCCCTCACTCCGTCCATGTTGTCTGGTGAGTGATACTTCAGCCATTCAAAGAGCAAATAGCAGAGATGCATGAAGTAAGGCATCAGAAGCTCAGTCTGTAACACACGCTGTCAATCACAGACTGGCTGAACCCACTTTTAAATGGTTGCTTTATTCGCAGCAATTGGACTAAAGCACCATCTGTACAGAACTGGATCAGGTTAA
Source organism: Chitala chitala (assembly GCA_025773905.1). Classification (NCBI taxonomy): domain Eukaryota; kingdom Metazoa; phylum Chordata; class Actinopteri; order Osteoglossiformes; family Notopteridae; genus Chitala; species Chitala chitala. Next base: position 16,947 of record JABJVR010000758.1, on the reverse strand, counting down.
GAGCTAATCCTAAAATCAGCAGGTCACCTGTTAACATCCTGGATGAAACAGAAATCTTATTTCTTTTTACTCTATACACCTTTATTTATTTATAAAGTGAGGAGTAATTAAGCACATTTATATACAGTACACCGATCAGCCATAACATTATGACCATTGACAGGTGAAGTGAATAACACTGATTATCTTGTTACAATGGCACCTGGACGTTGGAGGGATATATTATGCATCAAGTGAACATTTGGTCCCTACATTTAATGTGTTGGAAGCAGAACAGATGGACAAGCGAAAAAAATGTGGGATGTTCCCAGTTTGCCGTGGTCAGGACCTACCAAAAGTGGTCCAAGGAAGGAAAAAATTGGTGAACCAGTGACAGGATCATGGGTGGCCAAGGCTCACTGATTCACATGGGGAGAGAAGGCTGACGTGTGTAGTCTGATATAATTAAAGAGTGACTGTAGCTCAAATTGCTGGTTCCAATATGAAGGTATAAACACAGAGTACATCATAGTTTGTTGTGTATGGGGCTGTGTAGCTGCAAGCTTGTCAGGAAGGGCACATGAGTATCAGAACTGGACCACGGAGCAATGGAAGAAGGTGGCCTGGTCTGATTAATTACATTTTCTTCTACATCATGTGGATGGCCGAACGTGTGTGCATCACTTACCTGGGGATGAGATGGCACCAGGATGCACTAGGGAAAGAAGGCAAGCTGGCAGAGGCAGTGTGATGCTGTGGGGAATGTTCTGCTGGGAAACCTTTTATCCTCCCATTCATGTGGATATTACTTTCACATGTACCACTTACCTAATCATTGTTGCTGACCAAGTACAGTATACTCCTTCATGGAAACAGTATTCTCTGATGGCAGTGGCCTCTTTCAGCTTTAGCAAAGTAATGGACCCTCCCACACTCTAAAACAGGATCAAGAATGGTTTCAGGAACACACAGAGTCTGAGGTCTTGATTGGCCTCCAAAGTCTCCACATCTCAATCCAATTAAGCATCTGTGGGATGTGCTGGAAACACAAGTCCATCCCCACCTTTGCAACTTACAGGACATAAAGGACCTGCCGCTGATGGCTTGGTGCCAAATACCACAGCATACCTACAGAGTGGAGTCCATGCCTTGATGGGTCAGGCTGTTTTGGCAGCAAAAGGGGGACCTACTCAATATTAGGTGGGTGGCCATAATGTTATGGTTGATCAGTGTAAATTATGGTTTCACTATGACTTTTCACTAAGTTTATTAAAAAAAAAAAAACCTGACTCGTGTCAATGAGATGATTAAACAATGTTACGGCGCAATTAGAATGTTTTGATTGTTTTGTGTCAAATTCTATTGTTAACATTGTTTTATTTCCCTGCATTTAATTAATAGATTAAGTTTCTTTCTGTTTTCAAAAATAGACTACAGAAGACATCTTAGTAGTTCAGGAGCTGTGCACATGAAGAGAAGAACTGATGTCGCTGCAGGGATGGGTTTTACAGCTTTGCTTTTGGGAAGGACATTACACTGAAAGCCTTAACTGAAAGACTGTCATTGTCCATGTAAAAGACAGATACTTAACTCTATGTTGCTCCGGAGGGAGTCTTCAGAGAACAGTTATGCATTTCTGTGAGCAGCCTTATAGAGCTAAGTGTGTCCTGGACACAGGCCACCTGTCCTACAGGCAACTGAGGGAGGTGAGGGATGTGCTGAGGCGGACAGGCACCTGGGACCTGCTGACGCTACGTGGAGGTGAGCAGCTGAGGGGCGATTACGTGGGCTGCCCGCACGTCGCCCTGGACCGGCGGGACACAGAGGAGTTGGTGTTCTCTGGAGCCAGTGCATTCTTGGCCCTGCCACTGTGGACGCTACTGGGATATTTGCCTCAGGTAAGAGTCCGGTCTGCAGGGACTCTTTCTGCTAGGGTACTCTCCTCAGGTAAGTGGTCTGCTGGGACTCTTTCCAAGGTGAGAGTTATTTCTGCTGGAATGCTCTCTTCAGGTACAAGGGCAGTCTAATGGGACTCCTTCTGTTGGGGTACTTTTCTGAAGTAAGAGATTGGTCTGCTGGGACTCTTTCTAAGGATGAGAGTTTTTTTCGTGCTCTTCACAGCTGAGGAAGCTTGTCATTGATTGAAGGTGCAAAAGGAAGGAGAAATGAACACACACACCATTGGAGGCAGGCAGAAAAATTACAGCACATCATGAACCGCAGAGTCAGAGGCCATGTATTTAATATGTTTAAGGTACTTAATTCAAAACACACTTTTTTCTCTTTGTCCATCTCTAAAGCACTTTTAAGACACAAAACAGATGCTGAAACATTAAAAACAAAAGTACAAAAATATGAAGAAATTGCACAGATCATTTGGAAGCGCTGCAGGCTTGGACAATGGGTGCTGATGGAGAACAGGGTGCTGATGTGGAATGGGGTGCTGATGAGGAACAGGGTGCTGATGTGGAATGGGGTGCTGATGTGGAATGGGGTGCTGATGTGAAACATGGTGCTGATGTGGAATGGGGTGCTGATGTGAAACATGGTGCTGATGTGGAATGGGGTGCTGATGAGGAACAGGGTGCTGATGTGGAATGGGGTGCTGATGTGGAACATGGTGCTGATGTGGAATGGGGTGCTGATGTGAAACATGGTGCTGATGTGGAATGGGGTGCTGATGTGAAACATGGTGCTGATGTGGAATGGGGTGCTGATGAGGAACAGGGTGCTGATGTGAAACATGGTGCTGATGTGGAATGGGGTGCTGATGTGAAACATGATGCTGATGTGGAATCGGGTGCTGATGTGAAACATGGTGCTGATGTGGAATGGGGTGCTGATGGCGATTTCGGTGCTGATGAGGAACAAAGTGCTGATAGGGATTTTCAGTCCCCTTCCTTTTGGTTGTGTTTGTGTTTTCACTCCAAAAGTGAAGGAGAACCTTACTTCCCATGCCAAAGTTAAGGCTGGCATGTTCCACCGAGCCCACCGGGCGGGGCCCTTGGCCCAGCCGTGCCACAGTCCTAATAAATTACCTGCAGGTCCTGCAGAACAATAACAGAAAAAGTGTGAGCCATCCATTCCAAGCCCATTTACAAGAAATCAATATCAATACTTAATGCAATATGGGTGACAAATGAGCAGAGAAATCGTGAGCATGAAAGAGTGTGTACAGAACACCTTAGAGCATTCTGGTGTGTGTGTGTGTGTGTGTGTGTGTGTGTGTGTGTGTGTGGTTGACAGCGTAACTAAACCACATTTTTTTCCCCTTTTCATGCATGTACTCGCACCACACCTAACTTTTCTAGTGACTACATCAGGATCACAAAAAAATGTGGCAAAGCAAAATGTGTAATTCCTAGACAATGTCCACATATAAGGTTTTAAATATAGGATTAGTTCTGGCATTTGCATTCATTGTGTATTTGTATGCAGCACATATACTGCATATATTACTCATTATAGTATATATATATATCCCTTTGGGTTAATACTATTTGCACATAACTGTGATGGCTGTAATGTTGGAATTGTTGTGTCATGTACTTTGTCAGTTTTCAATCCCTCAGTGATCTAGTTTTTATATTGTGCCATTGTATTTATTCTTGCACCCTGCAGAGCATATTTACATTGGAATTTAACTGCATATTTATTGCACATGACAACACCAGACTGAATCTTCCTTAGAGTTTGAGAGGATCCGGCGTTGTATCAGCGTCTTGCATGCTCTGCTAACTCAGGCCAGCAGATGGCGATATGAACAAGTCAGAGTGGCTGGCCGGTCAGTGGATCAGGGGCTGTCAGAAAGAGACATATCTTAACGTGCGTGTCTTTACGTTGGAGCGGCGTGGACCTTTCGGTCTCCCGCTGGACAATAGCCCAGAGGCGGCAACACCAGCTCAGTTTGTCTGTGGAGCCTGGCAGAGATCCCAGCTGCTGGCCCATATCTACTCCTGTATCCCCCCCAAAGCTGTCTGATCAAACCGGCTCTCTCTCTGAGAACTGTGAAATGGTTTGGTCAAATGGTAAACAAAAGTGTTTTTTCCCACCTCTCTTACTCAAGTTTCAGCATCCCATAAGTGCTGCAAATGTGCTTTGAATGCATTCAATATTCCTTTCTGAATAATCTAAAGGTTAATATCACCAATTAGTCTGTAAAGGATGTAGTATTTCTGTATTGTTAGTGAAGGTATCAGGTTCTGGGAGGGGGCCCCGTCGCTTCTGGGGCTCGGGCCTTTGGAGAGTTGGAAAGTGTTTATCGGGCTGAATAGAGATCGAGAACAAAGCCGCCCCATATTATTACTGACTTGCATAGCTGCATTGTGATTTCGATATGAGCTGTCACAATCACGGGCAGAGAAGTCTGGCGGCTCTTGAAACCCGGGGCCTTTCAATCTGCTGGCCCAGTTGTATTGTGTTATATGACAGAGACGAACAGTGTGACTTAGATGTTATCGAGCATGGCACGGCCGTCGTGGGCCAGAGCCCGGTGACCTACATAGACGGAGGAGACACAGATGATACGCCAGGTCCCTCAGCTGCGCAGCTCGAGGAGGCCTTCGCTCACAGCTGTGTGCACAGATAATTATAAACAAGGTGTTGCTAAGACATTACTTTTTTCTTTTTTTTTTAAGTGACGGGGTTATGTGTGAATCTTATTGACAGTGAGCTCAGAACCACTAATCTAATCTAATTGGTTATATAATGTTTTTGTTAATGTGGTACAGTTTATACTCACAACAGAGCTCAAAAGCCCCGGTTTGCCAATGCAGAACAGCAGTGAGGATTATACTCCTCTATGCTAGTTACGAGGTGTCTCAATGCAAGCAGGGTGTCTTACTGCTCATGACTTACCTGTGCTGTAAAGTACACTGCAGTCACGATCCATGTATAAAGTGGTCTATATGTTAACAGCTGGTTAAAAGACGGGGTCCAGCAATGGGAGATATGACCGTTGGAGGCCCACAATCCGATCGACAGCAACTGATGCACAATATTCTCTTATAATAAAAATAATAACAAATGAACAGCGGGTGTAAGCCCACCCACGGCTGACGGGTCTGAGCGCCTCCCGTGGACGGATATCCAGGCCTGGTTGTTGCCACCACTGCCTTCATCTCGCTGTAGTGCCTGCTAAAAGCGGTGAGTCAGCCGCTGCCTGTGCAGGATGTGGCACCGTTGTCATGGTAAGGGTTTCAATTATAAGTAGTAAGTAGTAATATTCACAGAAGAGGGAAGAAATGGCCAGGCAGCTGAAGGGCTAGAATGTTTGTTGTCGGGCCTGTTGATGCCGCTTTCTCTTTTAGCAGCACAGCTTCACAAACCCCTCCTCCCCCCATTTTCCTTGTGCCTTTCCACCGCATTGACGAGTTTTCAGATCGCTTCCATTAACATTAGCATGTCAAGCGCTAATTACCTCACTCGGCACCACGGGGGCCCCCGCCGAACTCCACTGCAGCCCGTTTGCAAGACGCTCGTTAACTGGATGCGGTTAATTACATAAGAAGATAATTACACGTGAACGGCTGTATCTAAAGGCGGCTATCTAGCCCGCTCTCTGTTTTAATTGGCCCCTGGCTGGGGTTTCGCTGTGTTTATTTTAGAGGGAGCCTATTAATTGATTTAACTAATGAAGTAAATATGCCAGATAGTCTTTCCAGGCTGAATGGCAGCAAGCCAAACCTGGGGACCATTAATATGATCCCAGCTGCCATTTTACCCTTTTCCCTGTAATATCTGGCATAGTGTTCTACTGCAGGTGCTAACTGCGTGGCTAAATGTACGTTATTTGTTTAATTGATTTGACTCATTGCTTCGCCCTGCATTCATTTTGCTACAAGTGATAAACAATTCATCTGTGCAAAAAGTACTCTGCATTACTGCCTTAATTTTGTCCTATGATGCAGCTGATTACTTATAAACACAGAGGAGACAAACACATGTTCTTGTAATTACACATAACTACCTGTTTGAAAGGGTTGCGTATTAATAGGCTCAAAACAAATTTTGTTCCTGACCTCGGTGTGTATTGTATTGTATGCTAAATAGTGGCTAAAAATATGTAAGGGGTTAAAGACAGTTGTAAATAAATGCCACATACACACACACACACACACACACACACACACACACACACACACACATACACACACTCAGCGCACACTTTTTTATGACCCCCATTAAAATCGGACCAGCCAGAAGTAATTTATCAATATTTAATGGCCTATAGTAAATGAAGCTTTTCATTCAGAGTCACTGTCAATTTAAAGGATGTTTAGTGCATTTGTGAAAGTCCCAAGTCAAGGGGAAAGCCAAGCAGGGGTCAGAGGTTACAGGACCTATGGTAAGCCACATCATGCATACTAACCGAGGGTGTGATGGGAAAGATGTTCTGGAAGCAGTGGCAGGACCATGGGGTGGGAGGCCTGGGGAATTCTGATGGTGGTGGGGAGGGTGTACCCCGCCACCCCTGAGATGGAGATCAGAGCATGGCGACACCCAGCCTCCAGATGCTGTGCGCTCGATACCAGCCACTGCAGAGGTCCATCCTGCCCCCCCAGGGAGCCCTGGCCGAGCCCAGATCTGTCCCCCAAGGGTATGTTGTGTTAAAACACAGTATGTTATTTTCCAAAAAATATTTGTAAATTGAGGCGCTGTGGCCCTCCATCATGGCCTGTTGTCCCCTGCATGTATGACATGGGAACTTGACACTGGTAACATGTCTTTAAGATGTCCCAGATGTAACCTAGATGCTCCCTTGTGTGATGAGATCTGTCGTTTTTAGGCAGTGTCCATCTTGCCTTCCCTCTGTCTCTATCATGGAAATGTTTGTTTGATATGCTGCACAAACAAAATGTTTAAAATCCGGGCGGTTTCGCATTTTCTCATTGAGCTGACTTTTCTAGGCATCCATGATATTAACTGGATATATTTGTTAAAACTGACAACATTTTGTTTCTTTGTCAATAAAAAAAAAGGTTTCATTGGTTTTTCATCAGCATTATTTTGACTTTAAATTGAAAGACTTGCAATAAAATACGTCTTAGCTAGAAAATATTGATGAGCGACAAAATGCATTTTTTTTCTGAATGGGTAGAAATGCAGCTGTTAAATTTCCTGGAAAAGGGGAAATAAATATTAACCGTGGTGTTTCTGGGAGAAGAACTTTTAGATAATAAATTGATGTTTCGATTATATGGTCTCCTTGCAGACCCACTCAGGAAACCAATCTGGCACAAGAAACCAAATCTTACAGGGCAGCGTGCAGAAAATGTTTCATTGATTTTTGTTCCCCCTTCTTAACGGTGCATAAAACCAGGCCATTACGGGTCGTTCGTGTGTGCAGGACACGGAATCAAACATCAGAAGTGCCGCCGCAATGAAAATGCACAGCAGCTTCCTGAGAAAGTGCACTGTGCGATTTGTGTAGGTCCAGAGAAGATCACCAGGACCTCCATGGACGACACAAGCAAAACTGTTATACTTGTTGTGTCATGGATTTAACAGCTCAGATAGATGCCATCTCAGAAATTCTTAACACTGCAGTGAAAACAACTCTAGAAAGTGAAAATGTTCATTTGGACACACATGGTAAAACTGACCTGGTGAGAACAACTGAATAAAATTGTCAGTTACCTACAGTTTTTCTCATATTTAGTTAATTTTTCCTGCAGAATAAATGACGTGCTGTTTCAGAGCTTTGTAAAGATAAGGCTGTTTGTTCAACAAAGACACAACTGGTTGTTTGACTGAAGATACTGGTCGTTTGACTAAAGATACTGGTTGTTTGACTGAAGGTACTGGTTGTGTGACTGTGACTACCACTGTACTGTCTTTCAAATTGATTTAGGCTATGCCCCTTTTAATAGGAATAAGGAGGTCCCCCCCCCCCATGGTTTCTTCAATTAGGTGTTTTGGTTTTTGGGACTGAGTCAACAGTAACACTATGTTACTTAGCAGGGTTAGCAAATCATATGGAACGTAGGATAGAACTCTAGCAGGAAAGAAGACGGTCAATGCTGACACTGTAGGACAGTCTGTGATCTTACTTGTAGGTCTATGTGTTATAGAAGTGTTGTTACTTCTAAGTATCTATGCAACCTTCAATAAATTCCCACATTTGGACATAATGCTAAATTGTGTGACTTGTCTCCCAGTAGTTGGAAGGTTCCACAAACCTTTTCAAACTTCTTGCGAATAAACGTGTACACAGAACAAGTGGAGTAAAGACCTCAGATCATCTACTTTCAGGAAAGCACACGCGTACTTTTGTTTCTCCGACAACATGAATATAAAATATATGTACATTTCATATGCAGAATCCAATATGAAATAACCAACACTGGATTGATTTGTGCCTGAAGTGCACAGGATCCGGACGAGGACAGACAAAATGTGTGTACTGCAGTCCCGGGACGTTTAATAATGCAGCATGTTTGCTGTGACCATCTTGCAAGATACATGGGTCTGAAGCTGTCAGCAGCATCTGTTTGGGGAACCCAGAGTGTACTCAGGTCACCTGATATTTCCCCAGGCGCATTTCAGCCTCCGAAATGAGATGCATCTTTGATTTAGTACTCATAAACAGATGCAGATGATGAAGGAAGGCATGGGGGGGTGGTTTGGACCATCCAGGCCAGGCCGGTCCCTTGGGCACCTGGATAAGCAAACGCCTCTTGGTGCTGCTGTCGTTTACACAGCAACATGCATGAGGTGGCTGGATTACCTGGTGCAAAAGTGATTTCGTGCTGCCTTGTTTTAAGACGTATCATTATTGAGGGGAGCATCGAGCGGTTTTAACGCCTTCAGAAAAAAAGAAAAAGTATTTAAGATCACGTCCCCTTGATTTGTCAGTACTTTCGCATTTTCCTGATATTTCGAACATGGCACCCTTGACGTGTCTGACAAGCCTTTCGGAACCGGGTGAAATTGGCTCATTAGAAACTTTGAGAAAGTGTCAGTTTGATTCCTGCTGAGTGGTGCCTTCCTTTTCATTCTGATGGTTTCAGTGTATCTTTTTGACGGTTGTGGAGTTAAAGACAGGAGTTAATAGCGCTAATGCGTTCGACAACATTTGAACCGCCTTGGAAGGCAACACAAGCCTTCGGAAGAGATCTCGCACCACTTTTGATTAAATGAAACGCAGGCTAGCTTTGATTGGCCTTCGGGTGTCAGCCGTCCGTCGTTTTCATCACGTTTCCTTCAAAGGATAGCGGCAGAGCATTTGGGGGGGGCAGCAGACTTTGAGACCTCGGGCAACCTGACCCTGGACTGAAGAATGAAAGAACTGAAGAGGTTCGTAATTAATTAATTACAGGGTTTATTCCAAGAGTGCCACGCTTGCCTTATTTGATTTCAGCGGATCTCAGCGTAATCAACACTGATGTCTTACAGTACATAGCTTTACCTGTCAACTTGTGCCATGCACACCTGATGTGTAATGGGTTAGTGGTTTGTGTCTTCATTGTGTATTTTAGCATCTACTTTTCATCCCAGCTTCCCAGGCACGTGTACACTCATACACCCAGCAAAAAACTACTCCCAGTAGTACCTATCTGAACATGCAGATGAGCCTTTCAGCAACAAAGACAATCTATCAGTGGTTCACCAGATCAGGAACTGGACCATGGAGCAGACAAACGCAAAGTATTTGGGAGATGTTTGGGACGGGACCCATCTGTGCATCAGGACTGTATTTTGTTTCAGGGAGACCACATTACCTCCAAAGCAGTTTTCCGCTTTTTGGTCAGTTTTTAACCATTACGCCATCTTATGTCCTTCAGCTGGAAACGACGTTGCCTGTCTACAGGAGCTGGTGGATTTAGTTGTCCAATATTCCTATGCTTGCAGTAATGCGCTCTGCCTTTGAGAAGTGTTTAACAATCACATTTAATGGTGTTATGTATATGTGTGTTCATGCATGTTCATGTCCTCAGTATCTGCTCAGTCTCCTGCCCTGCAATGTTTTTTAAGTCAGTCAGATTTAAAAAAAAAAAAAAAAAAAAAAAAAGAGTGTACAAAATGGTGTCGCCACGGTGACACCGGGTCTTTTCTTGGTAGTGAAAAGTAGCCTGGTGGCCATGCTCATCTGTCATGACCTCCGCCAAGTCTTTGAGCACTGAGAAGGACACTGATGACTCAGGTCTTCACTCCGGAACCAGGGTTGAGAGGGGAGGGGGGTTGGTGTTGGCCCAGGATAGGTTGAGGGGGCAGTGCCAGCAGACAGTCTGCCTCCAGTGTGCAAACCTGAATCGGATCTGTGGGTCCGTGTGGCCGCAGAGAGCACCCAGAGTGGCGCGGGGCCCTACTCCATCTCTCACGTCCTTCTGCCGGCTGACGATTAAATGTGGCACCTAACGCAGATCAATTTTAATCTCGCCAGAGGATCCTTTCATTTTTCAATCCACCCCTCCTTTCCCTGCTCTTCCTCTCCTGCAGAGGCTAGGCCCGCCCCGCTGCTTCTTCGTCGAAAGAGGCAGAGGACTGCAGGGGGGGGGTGCTCAGGCTTTCCGCCGTCCTGGATCATTACTGGTCCCAGAGGAAGACTCCGGCCGCCTGCGAAGGCTCCGCTAAGAAACAAAACACCGTAATAAAACGGCGCTCGAAAAACGTCAACATCCCAGGTTTAATCAGAGCCGGCTGATGGGCCCTAATTGCATGTCTGAAATGCGCCAGTTTCCTCCCAGTGTAACCCGACTACACGTCTCTTTGTAGCTAACTAAAACGCCGTTAATTTACCGTAAGATCTATACAAAAAAAAAAAAAATTGCTAGCCTCCAGTTGGCAAGTGCCATTTCAGCTCTAATACCACTTCAGCTTATCATGCCTATTTTATTAAATTTTATTTTATTTAGTTTTTTTGTATCTGGGCCAATGTTCTGGACAGAACGGGAATGGATAGGGTCAGTTGGAGTGTGCTTGGTACTGAAAAGGGGAAGGGTCCGGGGCAACTTACATTAAGTGGCATTGCTTTTAATTAATCTAATTGCACGCAAAAAGGAAAGCGGGACGGGAAAGGGAGACGGCGTTCGCGGGCTCCCCACAGCAATGCAGCCTGGGACGGCGCACGCTCTCTGCTTTTTATGTATGTTTTGTGTCCTATTGTGAGCTCCTTTATTCAGCAGAAAAAAAGGTTAGAGCCATTTTCAGCAGAGAGTGCGGCAAATCATTTTCAGTAAGAACACAATATACTTGTTTGAATTACCTTTTCCCCCATGTAGAAAACCATTAAGGGGTGCTGATCTGATGCAAAATGTAAAAAAAAAAACCCTTTGCTTCCTTTGTAGTGGTTTGCTTCTCCTAAGGGTTTTTCATACAGATGAAATGGTACTATTCCATTAGATGTTGGTATTTGTTCGGTGAATTGAATGCACTGGGGAAAAGGTATGGGATTTAAAGTAATGTTCTTTCACTTTCAGTGCCATCTGCATTTAACAGCTTATCAGGGATGCTGAAGAATATAAATTAAATCTTGGCCTTAATAACTCGCCAGTTGACTGGGCTCGAAAAACAGATAAGTGAATAAATAGCCAGGCTTGTTTATTTGTAATGTAATTTGCTTACTGGGTTTTAGAGTCACCCTGCATACAACTGGTTGTTTCTCTGTTTTATGATCACATGCATGCTGCTTACATTATTTAATTTTGTAGTTTTTTTTTTTTTTTTGTCGAGGTTTCAGAACGTGTGCATAGTGCATGCAGTCCATGCGAGATGCATTTGCATAAAGCACATAGGTTGTATTTATTAGCATTGCTGTAGAGGCGGAGCATGGCTGATAGACACACGTCTGCCCGTCCCCGTGGCTGCAATTGTCTTGTCAATCTCTTGCATGCGTTTGTGCAAATGAGTGCATGCAGGATAGCCACCGTTCTCAGAAGCGTGTTGAAATACAGGTTAAAAGTAAAACTTAAACTCTGGAATCGAACCTTTACAGAAAGGTCCACTTATTATATTTTCACGTGTCCAGTGTGCTTTTAACTGTACTTTTGTACCTTCTTAAACAAGATTATAATTGTATGTTGCAAAATATTTATTTAGCGAAGTCTTTTTATGAGCAGTGCGTGCTCTTTTTTCGTGTGTATTATTGGAAAACTTCAGATAATAGTGTTTTAGTGGCTCCACTCTTTCCTAGCTTTATACAATGGGCTGGATTTATAGCCTGTCTGTATGGAAACAGTTAAGTTCTCAGTACATTTGTGCCTTGCTGATTTATTTTTTCTTGACTCTGTTTGGGCCCTTATGTGTCACGTGTGTGTGGTCTCAGCAGCAGCAGCTCACACAGGTGTGTATTGTCAACACGGATGTGTTATGTAGATAGACATTATCTCACAACGTTGCAGGCTGAGTAAACAGAACTGCTGGCTTGGTTGGTGCTGCTTTCCTGGTGTCACACCTCCACAGGCAATGCCTATAGAACTGCCTGGTCTTCTTGATTTTTAGAACACCCCTCCCCCCACCCTCCCAACACTCACCAAAGGGAGGGGAACTATTACATGTCCATTTGAGCCTGGCCCCTGGTCATGGTTGCTGGCCGGCCGGCCAATGGACATAAAGATGAAGGAGAAATCGATTTGGGTTCATTTAAACTGCAGGCAGTTGCATTGATGGCAGTGCTTAATTACTGTCACAGAGGCATTTGCTTTAATTGGAATGAATCAAGACAGGGAAGTGGAGTGAATGATAGAATTAGCACATCTGTCAGTGAGTCAACTTAGACTCCTGGGCACTCCTCCCTCTGCACATGTGTCACTGAGTCAGCTTAAACTCCTGGGCCCTCCTCCCTCTGCACATCTGTCACTGAGTCAGCTTAAACTCCTGGGCCCTCCTCCCTCTACACATCTGTCAATAAGTCAGCTTAGACTCCAGGGCCTGGCCCCATCTGCACATCTGTCAGTGAGTCAGCTTAGACTCCGGGGCCCTGGCCCCATCTGCACATCTGTCACTGAGTCAGCTTAGACTCCGGGGCCCTGGCCCCATCTGCACATCTGTCACTCAGTCAGCTTAGACTCCAGGGCCCTGGCCCCATCTGCACATCTGTCACTGAGTCAGCTTAGACTCCAGGGCCCTGGCCCCATCTGCACATCTGTCACTGAGTCAGCTTAGACTCCAGGGCCTCAAGCCAATGGTTGCCGTTGGTGTTCTGGGGTTGCGCAAAGTTAGGATTCTCAACATAGAGACAGTATAAAGCACATAACGCTGTTGTGTGATCCAGTCTGAAGAGCTCCGATTTGCATTGATCTTTTCGTCTGATCCTGTTCAGCCTAGATGCTGGTGCAGCCTGAGAACATTCTTACCCTGAAGTATCTTCAGTCACACAACCAGTTGTGTCTTTGTTGAGCAGACAGCATTATCTTTAGAAAGCCCTGAAACAGCACACCATGTATTCTGCAGGAAAAATTAAGTAAATATGAAAAAAACTGACTTAATTTTATTCAGTTGTTCTCACCACATCAGTTTTACCATGTGTGACCAAATGAACATTTTCACTTTCTAGAGTTGTTCTCAAATTGTTTTTCAGATGAATTCCACCCAGTCAGACATACATATTCGCTGATTTCAAATCCCTGAGTTTTATTGGCTCTTGTTCAGGAACTCAATCATGCTTTCTAGTTCAACTTTAAATTCAAGAGATTACATTACCTAAGAAAGGACATTGCAATTTTGTATCCAAAACCTGTCGAAGTAGGACACAGTACTGGCGTAACTGCATTTCAACACCAGCTAAAACAAAAAGCTCAAAACTTGCTGTGTTTCAGCTACCATGATTTTTATTATTTTCTATCATGTTTATTGCAGCCCTGCTGTTTAGTAGAGAATTAATGTGTACAACAGCACCAAGAAAGTCAGTTTGTCAGTGGCAGCTCCCATCTTTTATATATTTTTCTGTGGTCGCAGATAAACCAGTTAGCAAACATTTTAGCTTGTTGTTTCTTGTTTTGATAATCACCCATAATAATGTTCCATGTCAATGTGGTCCTTAAACCCGATATTGGAGTTAATGGAAGAAGAGGGAACCAATCAGAGTATGCGGCAGGGTAATGTCATTAGGAATGTTTGCAAAGGACAGATTAAATCAACCGTAAATTCTCGGCAGAAAAACCCAACCTCATTTGATGGACGAGGATTCGTTTTTTTACCCTCTCTCAGAAATCGCACTTAAACACATAAAAATAAAGTAGGGGACCACGATATAAATGGTAATCGGCACTTTCCTAATGGCTTCCCGCTAGCCGCGGCAGGAGGCAGATGCTGCTGTTTTGGAGTTAACTAGAAACTGAGGTCATAGCTTTGAGCAACCCGGTGATTTAACTGAATTGTACATGTCGCTGAAAAGCAGATAATTCCCCTAAATGGTGTGCTCTGAAGAAGGGGGGGGGCTATCCATGCACTCCTGCATGGAGGGCCATGGCTCTTGTGTTGTGTTTACTGTCTCTTGTGGTCAAAATCAGTCTCCTTTGCCCACTCAGGATGACCCTGTACCAGGTCATTTCATTGGACGCACCAAAGGGCTGCCCCAATGTTGAAAATCCTCATTGGACAAGTGAAGCAGATCTCAGGTTTGAAGGTTCTTATTGGGTATGAGAAAGTACCCTGGCGTAACTGAAGCTGTTTTTCATACACATAAAGACACTGTTACAAGTTTGTAGTTGCTTAGTGTGGCTCTAAAATTTTGACTTAATGCACATGTAAAAGGGCTGTTTTGGATTTGAAGTGTTGTATTGCACATAAAAATGGTTGTTTTAAATTTGGACGTCTTATCTTACATTTAAAATGGTTGTTTCAGATGTGGAGTTCTTACTGGAAATGTAAAATGGTTGCTTCAGCTTTCTAGTTATTACTGAACACGTACAATAGTCGTTTCAGTTGTGGAGTTCCATAATGGACATGAAAAAGGGTTTTTTTTCACATTTGGGCGTCCTTGGTTTACTAGTGCAAAAGCCGTATCACATGACAACATTAGATGGTCTTAATGATTTTAAAAGCACAACATGAAGAAAAGTACAAGAAATTTTAAATATGAATCCTTTGAAACTGTCAGCTTTCTGAACATAATATTGCCGCTTGTTTATTAAGTCAAAAAGGATTGAATTTTTGTATGTGTATATTTTAGGAGGCTGTATGTTGACTGCAAATAGGACTGTGTACAGAATAGATTTACATTATTGCTAGCAAACTTGTTTTCACTTCATCACTCGATAACAATCTTTGACACCGCTGTGTCACCGTAGTCCGTCGTTCTCTCTCGATACACGGCACCGGCATACAGGCAACGTTTTAGTCATTTTTTTTCCCTCCTTTCTTCTGTGTTTTGTAGGTGTGTTCTTTTTTCGAGCCGGTCTGAATAGCATCGCTTCTTTGTGTCTTTTGTTGTCTGCGGCGTTCAGGCCCCAAGTTACTAGGGTTCCAGTCTGGCAGAGTCCGGCGTCTGCCGCCGGGACTCCTGTCACACTGCGGTTATCCGTCTGTTTATTCTCAGGCCAACATGCCTTTCACCTCTTCATTTCATCGCTGCCTAGTATTGTGCCTGTCTTGTTCTCAGATATACGCCAGTTGTCATTTTGCAGTGTCGCACCTAATTGCCTATCTCAACACAAATTGGTCCAAATGTCTTTCTTTCTCCACTTCCTTTTTGTCTTATGCCTTTTAATACTACTTGAGTAAAAAAAAAAGAAAGTCGCACCTTCAGAAATTTAATATCCAAACGATACGTTATATATTTTTATGCATGTTAAATGCTGCGTAAAATAAATATTGTCTAAAAGAATAAATGACAGTGATTTTAAAAGCCATTACAACGATGGGAGTTGTGTGTATTTTTTATTAATGGTATTTGTGATTGTATTTTAGTAATGTTATTTATATATGTAATTAAAATGTTATACAGTAATTGAATTAAAGTTGATGTCAGTGCTCCACAAAAGGAGAAACTGCAGATTGTACAACTTTCGAAGGGTTTTCATTCACCCTCAAGCGTTGTCAACGGCGATAACTGTTCTAGTTTGTACTAGATGTTTGCAGAGTAACAATTTATGTTCTCAGTAAATAGTCACTGAATTTATGACCTCAGTATTGACCTCACCTGCATAGTGTCACTGACGTTTTTTTATTGTACTCTCAGAATTTATGTTTCTGGCTTTCTAAAACAATAATGCTACACCGCAATGTTAAAAATTAAAAAACCCAGCCCCTTTTCAATTACAGGGAAATGTGCTGAAGTATTTATGGTTAAACGTGCTGAAGTACGTACAGTGAATTGTGTTGAGGCACTAGCCACCAGCGTCAGCCTCCGCACTTGGAAAATTTATTTGAACACGTGAGCTTGTTCTGTCTTATTGTTGTTTTATAAGGAAGGTTACCTCAGGTACTCATTGCATTTCAGCTGTATTTGATCAGGCATGGTGTATTTCACCTGCCACCCGCCCTCCCCTTACTGTCGGTGTCTGGTGGTGTAGGTTAACAAAGGGGCCGTCACCCCTCGCATCGGTGTGGGCTTACGTTCGACCCGGGTTCACGCTGAAACACGGCACCTCTGGCTCCGGGTGAAACCGCCCCGCTTAGATGTTCGCACATTGTGTGAGTTAACATGGAGCGGGCTTTGCATATTGAATGGCAAACATGCAGGTGATGACACGTCTGCCCAGCTACAAAGTGTGTGCCATTACTCACTACGCAGCCCCTGTCAGGTGTGTCACCTGTGCTACTCCTCACCTGTGGCATCTCCCAGAAAACAACTGGGAGACGGAGCCTCTGGGTGAGCGGCAGGGGGATGGCTATCTGGTGACATCAGAGGCCTCATTGAGGTCATATTTCTACTCTATGAGATAGCTACAGTTGATAACAGTACGGTCAAAATAACTAAAAAGCCAGGGATTACCTCATCATTGAAGAGACGTGTGGGGGGGGGGGGGGGGGGGGGGGGGGGGGGGGGGGGGGGGGGGGGGGGGGGGGGGGGGGGGGGGGGGGGGG
>JABJVR010000757.1:9622-20485 GCA_025773905.1 Chitala chitala | reverse complement strand
TAGAATCTTCCCCACTTCCATCAGACTGAAGAAGCCTTTTGGTAAAAGGTGAAACGTTTCTGTGTAAAGGAGAAAGACGTCCAGTTGACATGACTCAACTTCCAGATAACCTCACCTGGACGACTGAGAATTTTCATAGACATAACAGGGAGATTTGACTGAACATTTTTTTTTTCTCAGAACACATGAGAATGGGTCCATCAAGAGGGTGAGTAAGGTTAACGCCAGTGATGTGGTGTCTCTGAGGACAGGCATTGGGATTCAACTGAAGGACATCAAGGTCTTCAGCAGAGTCAGACAGCAAGGTAGGCTGCTTAATCTGAAAGTTCTTTAAAACAAACATGCTGGGAAGACATCAGTTGCACTTTGCGAAATTTTTAAATATTTGATATATCAGTAAATTCACAAGACTAGTTAAGACATTAACTAGAATACTGTGCATTTTGAGTTATATGTTTGACTAGTGTACTGCTGTTTCTCCACAGGAACCAACATTTGCAAAAATAATAATGGCGGCTGTCAGCAGCTGTGTCTTTACCGTGGTAACGGTCAAAGAACATGTGCATGTGCTCACGCAAAGATGGCAGAGGATCAGCGTGGGTGCCGTGACTATGATGGCTACCTCCTGTACTCTGAACGTACTGTCATGAAGAGTTTACACCTGTCCGATGACCAAAACCTTAATCCACCCATTAAACCCCTAATGAGCCCCAAGAACATGAAGAACGTGATTTCGCTCACTTTCGATTACCGGGGCAGTGGCAGAGAGGACAAGAACCGCATTTTCTTCAGTGACATTCACTTTGGCAACATCCAACAGATAAATGACGACGGCTCTGATCACAGGATTATAGTGGAGGGTGAGTGTTTAACAGCATGATGACACATATTAGTCGGTAAATTAAGTGTGTGTTAACTGAGCACTCTGACCTTTCTGATGTTTAACCCTGTAGTTGCACGTTACGTTGCTCTCGTGCTTTCTGCTTCAGTTACCTTAGCGATTGTGCATAACTTTTTGTCCATGTTTTCCAAACGCTAGTAATTAAAATTAAAACGACTTGCTTAATTTCTGTGTACAGATGTGGGATCTGTTGAAGGTCTTGCATACCATCGATCTTGGGACACACTGTACTGGACCAGCTACACCACATCCACCATCACAAGGCACACAGTGGACCAGAGCCGTTGGGGAGCGTTCAACCAAGACACCGTCGTGACTCTGTCCAGAGAGGACCACCCCCGAGCCTTTGTCCTGGATGAGTGTCACGAGTGTGTCCATCATGCATGCGATTCTGGGGGTGGACATGATCAGTTTGGGAAGTTAAAACTCAGCAGTTTTTCTAATCAGTGCCTGCCTTGTTTTACTCTGTCATTCCATTCTCTGAATCTCTTTTCCAGCTTAATGTTCTGGACCAACTGGAATGAACAGTTTCCAAGCATCATGAGGGCATCTTTAGCAGGAGCCAATATGTTGGCTATTGTTAGCACTGATATTCGTATACCTAACGGCCTGGCAATTGACCTCCGTGCAGAGAAACTCTACTTTTCTGATGCCTCATTGGATAAGATTGAGAGATGTGAATACGATGGCAGTCATCGTTACGTGAGTCGCCGGCTCTCCGCCTCAGCGCTGTTATGTAGACACGCCTCCAGCTGCTGCGCTGACTAGAGCTTCTTGTTCTTTAAACCTCTCTACAGGTGGTGTTGAAGGATGAGCCCGTCCACCCATTTGGACTGGCTGTGTATGGAGACTACATTTTCTGGACAGACTGGGTAGAGAGGGCCGTGCTCCGAGCTGAGAAGCACGTTGGTGCAGACCTGAAGGTTCTCCGCACCGATACTGCTCAGCTGCCCATGGGAATCATTGCTGTGGCCAGTGACACAATTAACTGTAAGGCTTTGGGTGGATTTTACACACACACACGCACACACACACACACACGCGCGCGCGCACACACGCACACACACACACACTCATACTCACATGAGCACACACATACTCACATGAACACGCACACACACATACTCACATGAACACACACACACACAAACATACTCACATGAACACATACTCACTTGGACACACACACAAACATGCTCACATGGACACACACACACACACAAACATGCTCACATGAACGCACACACACACGCACACACACACACACACACAAACATACTCACATGAACGCACACACAGACACACAAACATACTCACATGAACGCACACACACACAGACACACAAACATACTCACATGAACGCACACACACACAGACACACAAACATACTCACATGAACACACACACACACACACACAAACATACTCACATGAACGCACACAGACACACAAACATACTCACATGAACGCACACACACACAAACATACTCACATGAATGCACACACACACAGACACACAAACATACTCACATGAACGCACACACACACACAAACATGCTCACATGGACACACACACACACATACATACTTACATTGTGTGTGTGTGTGTGTGTGTGTGTGTGTGTGTGTGTGTGTGTTTGTCTCATTTTTGGGTCATGCTGCAGGTGAGGTTTCTCCCTGTTGGGTGAACAATGGAGGCTGTCAGGACCTTTGTTTGCTGACATATGATGGAAGAGTCAGCTGTAGCTGTCGTGGAGATCGCAGACTTCTGGCGGATAACACCTGTGAAGGTGAGAAGAACCGAGGGTGTCTGTACTTGAGCAAGTACAGGTGGAGGAACAGTAGGCTGGTGTAGCACAACAGACATGTTCATGCACCTGCAGAACACAAATGTCAATCCTCACTAAACCAAAACTCAACCCTTCTCTTCTAGCTTCAAATTTCACATGTATTGGTTGGGAGGAGTTTGAGTGTGGCAATGGTGAGTGTATCAGCTATAGTCTGACTTGTGATGGCCTGGTGAACTGCAAGGACAGGTCTGATGAGAAGCCGTCTTATTGTGGTGAGTGACTCTAACTATTCTGCAGCACAGATGCCTCTGATCTCTGTTTTTTTTACCTTTTCCATGAACTGGGCCCTGCCCTGTTTTCATGTGCTCACTGATTTATTCTGACAGCTATTTTCTTGTGCCTACAGCCAGCCGCACGTGTAAGAAAGGTTTCAGGCGGTGTCTAAATGGGCGGTGTGTCAGTTCTCGTCTCTGGTGCAATGGTATTGACAACTGTGGGGACCTCTCTGATGAGCTGCCATGCAACAGTGAGAAGCTTCCTGCAGTTCCACAGCTACGCAAAACTGCAGATTTTGCATTCCACTTCCTGTTAGTCTCTGTGCATTTTATTTATACGAGGTTTAGGTTTGCAATGGGTATGTGCATACATTTCGATACAATATGCATCTCTGTGTGGACATGCATAAATTATTATTATGAACATCCAATCAGTGGACTGGTTAGGGAATAACTACATTTCACTGGGTGAGATAAAGCACTCTGGGTGAGTATTTGCATTTTCACAATCAAGACTGGGTTAAAATTCAGTGCCATTATGATTATTCAAATGATTGTTGTTATTTTTGCAGATGGTTCCCTTAGTGCATACCTACCCTGTCCTCATGGAAGATCTGCCCTTGTTATGGTTAATGTTTCAGAGACTCGCTGCACAACAGATGACTTTCAGTGCCGCGATGGACACTGCGTCCCCAAGTCCAACCGCTGTAACCAGGTGGTAGACTGTGAAGATGCCAGTGACGAGATGGACTGTCGTACGTCCCTGAGCTAAAGAGACACATGATGTGGCGTGTATTCCCACAATGACCTTCATCATCATCAGAATTTTCCTGTGGATTTCACATGGTTGTCTTCCTTGTTCAGCTGCTACCAACTGCTCCAGTTACTTTCGTCTTGGAGTAAAGAATGTGACGTTCCAGAGGTGCGAAACGACGAGCCTCTGCTATGCAGTGTCGTGGCTGTGTGATGGGTCCAATGACTGTGGTGACTACTCTGATGAGATGAACTGTTCAGGTGAGCCTGCAAGGCTGCACGCACACACACACACACGCACGCACACACGCACACGCACACACACACACACACACGCACGCACACACACACGCACACACTCCTGTTCTTATTCTCCACCTTGAAAGCCACTCCCACATACAGCACAGGGTCCTCCAATATGGATAACAGGTAAAGCTCTGTGTAAGTAGCCTAATGATGATGAAATGTAGTGTTTCTTCTGTCTTAACCCTAACAGAGAAGAGGAAGAAGAAATGTGAGCTGAACTTTTTTGAGTGCCCAAGTGGGCACTGCATCCCTGTGGGCTGGACCTGTGACCAGGAGAATGATTGTGAAGATGGTGCTGATGAAGAACACTGTGGTTAGAGACGTAAACAACAGACATATTAGTAACACACAGTTTGTAAGATGGTAGGAGCTCAGTAGGTGCTGAAGTACGTTGGGCACGATAACTTTGTACTCCCGAAGAGTTGAAGATGGTCTTTTTTGCCAGAGGTCCCAAGACGTCATAATGCCTTTGCATATGTGTAGCTTGGTTGAGACATGATGTCCACTTTCTACTGTCCATCCCTTCCAGATAAATTCTGTTCACCAGCTCAGTTTGAATGTGGGAACCACCATTGCATCTCCAGCCTCTGGGTTTGTGATGGCACAGATGACTGTGGTGATGGCACAGATGAGGGTGTGGTCTGCCGTGAGTACTGGCAGTGTGTCCTGGCACTGGTGCCCAACTTTAAGTGTGAACTGTGAAATTTGTTTCAAGTGTACATGTGAGCAGCTTTAAAGAAGATTGACAAATCCTTTGAACTTTCTGAATGCCTCTTGTCTCTGCATTAACAGAGAATAAGACCTGTAGTCCGGAGGCCTTCTCCTGCCCAAATTCCCCTGTTTGTATCCCCCTGCACTGGAAGTGCGATGGAGATAAGGATTGTCCTGGTGGTTCTGATGAGGGCATCCACGCCCAATGTGGTATGCAATTTGACTGCAAGATGAGGAACAATAAGCTCAACAGCTGACCTTTAAAAACAAAACAAATACCTCAGACACAGAAAACAAAGAACAATATACAGGTTCCTACCCGTGTCCTTTACATAATGCCAGTAGAAGTTAGCATTGACCTATAGATGATAATGCGCTTAAAAATTCAAGATTCAGGCCAGACATATGACATTAGAGAAGACTGACTCTTGACAGACCAGAGGGACCGTGCTTGGAGATGGTGGACACTTTAAGAACAAACGATCTAAGCAAAGATCTTATTTATACTTAGTGTCAGCAAAAAAGTATAAAATTGGATAGTACTGAAGATAACTGTAAGGCACAGTAAAGAGAAGTGATACTGGGAACAATCATTCTCATACATATGTGTGTACATACATGCACACATACACGTACATACATGCACACATACATACATACATGCATACATACATATTAGAATTGCTTATCTGTTTGCAGAGTTACAGGTGGCCTAGAACCTATTCTAGGCAGCCAAGGGTGCAGGAAGGCAGGGGACACCCTGGACAGGATGCCAACGCATCAGAGGACGCAAGGCAGGGGACACTTTGCACAGGGCACCAACCCATCACAGGGCACAAGGCAGGGGACACCCTGGACGGGGCACCAACCCATAACAGGGCACAAGGCAGGGGACACCCTGGACAGGGCGCCAACCCATCACAGGGCACAAGGCAGGGGACACCCTGGACAGGGCGCCAACCCATCACAGGGCACAAGGCAGGGGACACCCTGGACAGGGTGCCAACCCATCACAGGACACAAGGCAGGGGACTCCCTGGACAGTGCACCAACCCGTCACAGGGCACAAGGTAGAGGAAACCTTGGACAGGGCGCCAACCCGTCACAGGGCACAAGGTAGAGGAGACCGTGGACAGGGCGCCAACCCGTCACGGGACACAAGGCAGGGGACACCCTGGCCAGGGTGCCAACCCGTCACAGGGCACAAGGCAGGGGACACCCTGGACAGTGCACCAACCCGTCACAGGGCACAAGGTAGAGGAGACCTTGGACAGGGCGCCAACCCGTCACAGGGCACAAGGCAGGGTACACCCTGGACAGGGCACCAACCCATCACAGGGCACAAGGCAGGGGACACCCTGGACAGGGCACCCACCCATCACAGGGCACAGGGCAGGGGACACCCTGGACAGGGCACCCACCCATCACAGGGCACAGGGCAGGGGACACCCTGGACAGGGCACCAACCCATCACAGGGCACAAGGCAGGGGACACCTTGGACCACTTGCAGAATTATCCTCATACTGAAACTATTTGAATGTTCATAAGAAAACCAAGTTTCATGTATACAGCACCCTTCACAAACCCAAGGATTTGGAAAGACATTCATGCACATTAATGAGTGACATAAGATGATTTTGTCATTCAATTTAAAATCTATTTTAAAACAATTAATTTACTTAAATATGAAAATATGTTCCATTAATTTAACTCATCGAAGAATGGTCTATTATACAACTATTTATATTTTAAAACTTTAAAGTCAAGCATTAGTTAAAGGGCTAATTTTGCATTTTTGTAAATTGTGCATATTTTTGGTGAAATTGTCATATCATGACTGCCAATAATAGTAGTATTTAATGTTCTTTTTGACCTTTCCTGTCAGAGTTCTACAACAAGTGTGAAGAAAGCTTGTTCATGTGTCAGAATGGAGAGTGTATTCCAAAGCAGTTTGTGTGTGACCGTAACGTGGACTGCTCAGATGGTTCCGATGAGTCACCAGAGTGTGGTACGTGTATAAACGGCTCCTGTCCTGCCTGAATGTACTGGATAAATGGACAGATTTTTCTAAAGCTAAGTGACCAGTTTGATTCTAACTAAACTCAACTGCATGTAACATTTTCATGCCCTCTCTTCACAGAATACCCCACCTGTGGACCTGAGGAGTTCCACTGTACCAACGGACAATGCCTTACCCATAACAATTTAGTGTGTAATGGAGAATATGACTGCCACGACCATTCAGATGAAGCTCCAAAGAACCCCCTCTGTGCTGATTCAGGTCAGCCTTGTGCTCAGGCAACACAGTTCCATAGCACTGCATGGTGCTATGGAGCTCTGCATTCTAGACCCAACTGAGAGATGAAGGGCTGTGATAACAGTAATCAAGAGCCTTCTTGTCAATGAAGGAACTCCACAGGCAGTGCTCAGGTGGTCTTGCATGGTTGAAGTACACAGTGGATTCCAGTGTCTGTTCTTCTACAATGAGTCTCTTAATATGCTTCATTCTGATACAGTGTCGATATGTAACGGCTCCACCTACATGTGCAAGAATGGAAGGTGTGTAAGTGATGGACTGATCTGCAACCACAATGATGATTGTGGGGATGGCTCAGATGAGCTCAACTGCTTTGTGAATGAGTGCCTCAGCAGCAAACTGAGTGGCTGCTCACAGCTGTGTGAAGACCTTCAGCTTGGATACAAGGTTGGAACAATGTACAATTTTCAAGGTACTTCTGTGTCCAGTGTTATACTGTGAACTACTTCATTGTTGTCTTTTACCATTATTATTTTTTACAGTGTAAGTGTCATCCTGGCTACCAGCTGAAGGCGGATGGGAAGATGTGTGTAGACATGGATGAGTGTGTTACCACCTTCCCATGTGCCCAGCACTGCATTAACACTTATGGCAGCTTCCACTGCTTGTGTGTAGAAGGGTTTGAGCCACGACTTGATGATCCTACTTCCTGCATATCGACTTCAGGTAAGCCTGTCCTGGAGGTCTGTGGACAAGCATGTAACTAGAACAGCTGATAGAGAGAACAAGTGAGTGTGCTCTGCTACCTCTGTTCAACATTACTCACTCTCCTTCTTTTCCCCTCTAACAGATAACAATACATCACTAATCCTCTCATGCTATCCTACCACCTGTCCTCTAGACTCTATCTCTTCCACTCTTCTACAAGCAATTGCACCCACACTAACCCTAACAATAGCACAAATTATTAACACATTTCTCTCAACTGGCACCTTCCACACCACATTTAAAGAGGTTACCCCACTGCTGAAGCTGAAACCTACCCTCGACCTTCCCTTGTATCTGTCTTCCTTCTTACATTTTTGGCCAAAATGCAAATCTGAAAAGTCCTTAATCTGATGGATGCCAACCAGTTGGGTTTCAGATGTAGGCATTCTACAGAAATAGTCCTTCTGACAATGATAGAATTCCTTTGGTCTGCTAAAGCCATTGCTCAGTCCTCTGTCCTAATCCTACTTTGTCTGTTGCCTTTCACACTATTAATTGTCAAATCCCCCTGTCTACACTCTCTGAATTGGGCATTTCTGGTACAGCTCTTGACTAGTTCAGGTCCTACATATCTAGACTAACCTTCAAGGTATCTTGGCAGGGGTGACCTCTCCACAGGTATGCTGCAAGGCTCTGCCCTTGGCTCTCTTCCTCTTCTCCATCTAAACCACATCCGTAGGTTCTATCATCTGCTCTCATGGGTTTTCCTATTATTGCTATGCTGATGACACACAGCTGTTCCTATCTTTTCTATCAGATGACTTGATGTCTCATCATGCATGCATTCTTCCAGTCTTGAGACCAAGATCATCAGCTCAGTAGTACCAAAAACTTACCCATCTCTGCACACTCAGCATTCTCTTCCAATAATCAAAAAACCCTTGAAGACAGAACTCTTCTGCAGCTTCCTATTTATTTAAAACACTTCATCTTATAGCACTCAGTTTAATGTCTTCTGATTTAGCTCATAGTTTGTCTTTTCATTGATGTAGCTCATTGTTTGCTTTCTACGTCACTTGTAAGTCGCTTTGGATAAAAGCATCTGCAAATTGACAGAATGAAATGAAAATGAAATTTTGGTGCCAACAAGTAAGTGCACCATTTATGTCTGTGATTTCCTAAAGATTCAGTGTCTGGGTCAAGGGCAGTAGTTAGACGAACAAATAATAACCTAGAACTTGGGGGGAGGTATGCAATCAAAAGTTTTCCAGAGTTCCCATCACCAAAGTTGCAGATTGGGGGGGAGGGTCATCCAATTATTGAAGGAATCACTGCCCCCCTAAAAACTGTTCTGGGAAGGCCCTCCCCCCACCCACTACTGGTGACTGTGAGAGGTTTAGATGAAGTACATTATGAAGGGTGTAACTGACTGATTTTTAACTACCAAAGATGTTCCATTGATTTCACTTGTTTTTCTTCTTTATATAGAGGAGGAACCTTTCCTCATATTTGCAAACCGTTACGATTTGAGGATGGTCAATCTTGATGGCTCCAACTACAGTCTTATCAAACAGGTCAGACTCCTGACAAAGAAAAGTGCTCTGCCTGTGGTATTAGGGTTCAGAGGGTAACATGGACACTATCCAGAGATGTGCTGAAAGTCTGTTCCCATCCCTCACTCACCAGGGCCTAAACAATGCCGTGGCCTTGGACTTCCACTTCTCAGAACAGATGATCTACTGGACTGATGTCTCCAGTCAGGGAAGCACAATCTGTCGGATGCACATAAATGGCAGCGATGAAGAGGTCAGCTGTGCCAACTTCTCAGTGTGACGCAGTCCTGTTCAGTGTCATAATGTTATACTGGTTTCTTTGGTTGTTATTATGAACAAAGGCACACCATCCATCCATCCATCCATCCATCCATCCATCCATCTATCCATTTTCTTCTGATTATTTGGATCTGGGTCACAAGGGTAGCAGTCTAAGGAGCGATGACCAGACCTCTTCATCACTAGCCACATCCCCCTGCTCCTTTACTGTCCAGCTACCCCGCAAAAGAAACTAGTTTCTACTGCTTATATCCACAATCTTATTCTTTTACTCTCTACACATAGCCCGTGACCATAAATGAAAAGTTTTCCTAAAGTATTTCAGTGGAATCTGCTTTACTCTATAGCTTTAGGACCAACTATTTACTATCCAGTTAGCCTGACTATACACTAAACTGCATTAATGTTTTTTTCATTTGTTTGCTAAGTGTTTCGCTGAATCTTCTTAATGGAGACTTATGCATCACATGCATGGCCAGTTCTTGTTTATGTCTGGATTTGTGTTTGTCTGCTAAGTGTTCAAAATTGCTTCTTTGTGTGTTTTGAGCCTTCGGTCTGGCAAGCAGTCATTTAGGCTGATTTGGGAATCTTTGGGAAGATTTGACTTTAAGTCACATCATATTGTATCATAAATGCCCAAAGCCACAACATCTCACAGGCAAACTTTCCAGTTTGTGTTTTGCCAGCATGGCTACGCCTTAAACAGCTTTAGCAATTTAGGCAGTAACACACACATACAGAAAAGGAATAAATTGTTATAGTTTAAAGATCTAGAAGTTTGTAAGATTATTGAAATACTCCTGTCAGCATCTCAGACTTTTAAAAATCCATATAAATAATGAGAGATCCGAATAGGTTGATGGGAATGATGTTCCCAAACTGTCACATGGGTCTCTCTGGTGTGTTGTCGCTGTCACAAAGTTAAAACTTATACATGGGGGGGTTTGTCATACTTTCTGGCAGTCGGCCTTTCTAAAGGTGGGCTCAGATCAGTGCATAATTCCAAGAGTGTTGCTCTTGGTAATCTAAATCACTTCAAAGGAAGGCATTATTATAATTACAGGAAAAATAATTTTAAAAATCTTCATAGTATCTAAAAAGTAGTTAGCATTGTCCTATAGGAACACAAATTAACCATAATGGTTGTCTTTAACAGACAGTCTGGGCACTACCTAACCTTAACCCTAACCCTTTAACAGACAGTCTGGGCACTACCTAACCCTAACCCTTTAACAGACAGTCTGTGCACTACCTAACCCTAACCCTTTAACAGACAGTCTGGGCACTACCTAACCTTAACCCTAACCCTTTAACAGACAGTCTGGGCACT
>JABJVR010000756.1:2641-20486 GCA_025773905.1 Chitala chitala | reverse complement strand
ACTGCTCCTGATTAAGCATTGCCATTGGCACCTCTTAGCTTTCTTCTGTGTAACTTATTTTCTCCATAAATTAAGACAATTAAGCACAGACAAATGCAAATGCTCAAAACGAATGAAGAAATGGAATGATGTAATTGATATGTAGTTAAATTAATTACCTATTAAATTGAATGAATTGGCTAAAACAAAAACCTGCACCCACTGCGGCCCTCCAGGACCATGATTGCCCACCCCTGCACTACAACAATTGGTCATGGAAGTGGTTGTAACGTAAGGGACACCAAGTAACACATTGCCTAGGGCACCAAGTTGGTCAGGACTGACTCTGTTTGGACCCTAAGCTACTTTCATTTTCCTACCTAACACAGCTCAGGACAGCAGTGTAAGAGAAAAGGGGAAAAAGGACCATGGTGGAACACAAAACTATTTTAAAGTATATCGCTGCCAAATGTAAGACAATCTGTATGTAATCTCACATAAGCAATGTCTGCAAAATATTTGTACTTCCTGTCTATACCATTTCACCATTAACAAACCATATGCACACCAGAAATCAGATGTCACAGTCTGACCTACTGGAGCCTAATCAGGAGGATTCTGTAACCACTTTGAAATCAGCTAAAGTGCTCAAAAGACTGGAAAAAGGAACAAAAAGGAAACTCATTTAAGATCGTTTAATGAGGCTGACGTTCAAATACTGACCAAATGGTGAATTACACATTCATATTGTGATTTACATAGGAACAACAATGCATTTGTCCAGGAGTTAAATAAACCACCAACTACAAATGCAAGAAGTGAGTGTAACTCTTCTCAGTTGTAAACGTCTGATTGCATGAAATCAATTAGAAGCAGGTGGCTCTAGAAAGTTTAAATTAAATTAAATTTAAAATGTTCAAATGAACATTTAAAACCAAGTTCCCTGATGTGGAATAAGAAACTGGAGCAATAACTGTCTGGACCAATTTCTGCATCACTGATAACAGCACTAGAGTTTGATATCCAAAAATTCAGTTTCAGACAAGAATCACAAAACTCCAGATGTAGGCCTAACCCAAAAAACTGGCCCATTTTGATGCTGCACCCTTGTCGTGACTCGGGACAGTCTCTGCTTTACGTGACCCTGCTGCACAGCAACAGTTTTACTCGTTCCTTAATGTCATATTTGAAGGCATTTCACATGACACTAATAAAGCTTAAAATATTTCTTCAACTTCTTCTGTGAACTCGATTACAAAAATTGAAATCCGGTGCTTTGTGGTTTGGCTTTTGGAGAGCAGATCATGTCACAGAGAGACTTCCAAAAAAATGCCTTCAACCCTTTTGCTAAATTCACAGCAAACCTTTAGCATGTTTAATCTGCCAGTGAAATCAAATATCTGACTGATACCCTATTTTTGTAATAAATTTCAGATGTGCGGATGTTTAAATGGTGTCCTTAAGCTCACTCAAAAACATGAACAAGGCAGTTGTATAATGTCTGTTCTAACCAGAGGTTCCACATCAATGGCCCTAGAGAATATAAAAACAGCCAAAAGTCTTCCATGAAGGCCTAGGAAACAAAAGACTGTCCAAAAATCCCAGCATGCATCAGTGTGTACCCAGGTGACATACAGGTCAAATGTTGCATATTCTTTTACATACTATTCTAAATTCTATACTACATAGACAAAATAGTATATGCACTTGTTTTAAGTAAATGCACACTATAATCTGTACTGCTCAGTTTCTAACACAGCCATGCCGTCTCTGAACCCTTTGCATTTCCAGA
This sequence comes from Chitala chitala, assembly GCA_025773905.1. Lineage (NCBI taxonomy): Eukaryota > Metazoa > Chordata > Actinopteri > Osteoglossiformes > Notopteridae > Chitala > Chitala chitala. Next base: position 18,715 of record JABJVR010000756.1, on the reverse strand, counting down.
TCGATTAGTCTCATGCATTTGCACACTTTGAATTTTGGCCAGATGTAACACACTGTCCGGGTACATTTTGTGTACTAAGACCCACATGTTATGACTTCAGAAACAGTAATTGCTCTGGAAACAGTTTTTGGCATATTATATAGGGTGGTAATGCATGGTTTCAAAGTCAGCCATTGACTAAAAGGCTTGTGTGTGTAACAGAAATGATATTCCTTAAAGAAATCATTCTATAGTTCCTCTCATGAAACTATATTCCTTCAGCATTTTCCACAATGTTTTTAATACATGTTTCCACCATTACTCTTGACACAAGCTTTATGAGCTGTATTCCTTTATATGTGCATTTTTAAATCAAGGATTATATTTAGTGACCATGAAGACAATGTTAAAAAGACAAAGCAGTAATAATATAATTCAAAGCGAGGCCACACCAGACTGCATGGTTGTGTTGTTCTGAATGTGGCTTATGCCGGGTGATTATGAAGTCGCCCCTCTCTGCCAGGACAAGTCATGTCAGATGAACCGGCAGCTTTTGGATGTCAGGAGCCATCAAACCCAAGAACTGTCTTTGACAAGACAGCCTTTACGGAGCTCTGAGCAATCATAGTCTCTTAGACCAACTCCCTGTAATCTGTGTTGCATTTTAGGGAAAGGCATTGCAAGTTTAGCAAAACAAACCACATTTTATTTTCTAGATTTCTCTCTCCTACTGTGTCAGGTCTGTTTCTTATCTCCTTAATAAATGTTCTGCTTACATACAGGATGGATAGTAGAGATATGTATAAATAAAAGTGAGTGTATAACTATATAGTTAACCGTCCTGTGAATGTAGAGGTAGGTGTAGCGGCAGCACACTGCTGTCTGGTCAGCCCTTGAACCTGGCAGTTCAAAGCAACTCACAGCTCTTTATCTCCACCTTGTGGACATAAATGTCATAACATTTCCCCTGTACAGGTGCCATGGACATGTCTGAAACACATTACATCTACTAGAAAGCACAACACAGCTGGAGCCCTAGTTTATGCATTGAATGCTGGAATGGGCTCTGCTGTTGTACCCTTGAGAAAATCTCATCATCCAACTCCTTTGACTATGATATGCATTGTCATGACTGAACAAGAGCATAAATGTGATGTAATCACTGAACTCCCAATGATTATGTAAATTATTGCAAGAAAATAACAAGCAGGATACAGGATTAGTGTGGTGGAAGAAAAGTTTTCAGATGGCACATACTTGATATAAGAGTTACTTTTACCTGCATCTGACAGCAGAGGCTGCACTCATTCCACTGACACTTCCCACAATGCCCTTTAGCAGTCAGCTGACACCTCTGACAGTTTCATAGCCTGTGATGTCATGTCAGTGTGTTCTACACTGGGAGGCAAAGGTGTCCTTATGGGGAGAGGTCACGTCTGCCTCCAGACCAGACTCGCTCAGCTGTGACTGTCCTGGAGAAGGCCTGCTTCTTGTTGTTACTGCGACACCAAGAGAGCAAATTAATTACCAGCTACTGTACCTCATTCATAAGTATATGTAAATCAATCTTGTGGTATGTGAAAAAAAATAATCAGCGTGAAACCATAAATGCTGATTAACAAAAGGCTGAGCACTGCAATTAGCAATTCACAAAGTATTACTGGGCACATGACTTTTGTTTTTTAAAGCTGGAATGATTCACAATGAAAGCTGGCATACTAACCACTAGCATGCGATGTGTATTTAACACCAAATATTAAATGACCAGAGTTTGTGATTTTTGTACGTGCTTGAATGGTTGGACCTTTAGAAACCATCAGCCATGGGCCCTGTTTACACCTGCTGCGCCTGAACGCATTTCCTGCACCTGAGCTCGTTGGACGCAGCTTGGCCAGTTTCTGCAGTTGGTGATTCCTGTTTATGTGCTGGCACCGAGTTGTTAGGTGGAAAGGCCAGATGATAGAGTCCGCTGGGAGCAGAACTGAAATAATCATCCAGGAAGCAGAACACCAACAAACAAACACCCTGGAAACAGACCTCAAACAAACATCCTGGAAGCAGAAAGCAAACAAACATCCTGGAAGCAGAACACAATGAAACATTCCGGAAACAGAACTCAAACAACATCCTGGAAGCAGAACACAAGCAAACATCCTGGAAGCAGAACATTCCACATCCCGCTTGCCTGTCCTCGATGCATGAATCCCATGGGACCACAGGCACTGGAGGTGGTGAGGAGTCTCTGAAATTGTTCAGCTAACAAACCTATCCAAGTGAGTTAACCACCCTGGAGGATAAATATGGGGTCCATGACCAATTTCAAGTCAGGCTGAAGAACCTACTCAAATGAGTAGTGAAATGCTCCTATTAAGTTGATAGAAGTCCAGTTGACATGATTCAACTTCCAGACTAATTCACGAACATAAGACAGGTAAATATATATAGAAACTTGTGCAAATGAAAAAAGTGTGGGGCATGTCCAGCATGAGAGGGGTCCTTTAAAATACAACCAGCTTTCTTCTGACGTTGGCCAGAGTACAGAGAGTATCTCTGAGAGGTGGTAGCGTGGTGCCTATGACCCACTCCACCCCTTCATCACCCGCTACAGATCCTTCCTGTTCTCTACTGTGCAGCTGGGGAACCGCACCATGCAGCTGTAGGTCAGGTGGCTCTCTGTTGTTGACTGATAGAAGTTAGTCAGCAGGTGATGAGGGAGGTGACCTTGCTTTGGCTTCCTGAAGAAGTAAAGCTTCTGTTGGGCCTTCCTCACCACCCCTCCCTACTTCCTCTACCTCCTCTGCTCTGTGCGCTTCAATTTTCTAAAGTCCACTATTAGTTCCTTGGTTTTTGCAATGTGTAAGTCGAAGTTATTGAAAAAGCACCATTCTGTCAGATGCTGAACTTCCTCATTATTGTCTAATATCAGCCCTGCTATGGTGGTGTCACAAGCAAATTGATGACAATTGATGACACAGTAAAATACAAATGAATTCCAGTTCCCCCAGCAATTATTACACAAAATAAAAAAAGAATACTTTCACCACTCGGGTTTCACTGCGTGTGGAGAAAGGCTATGATGCGTGTTAATTTCAACATGAGCCACTCCTGGTCCAGACTTCCAACATGCACCTTCGGTGAACAGTGCTACCCAAAACAAAAAAGTAGGTCATTCTGTCACCGTGCTACCAAAAGGAAACACATTAGTACAAAAACAGATGACGTGCTTCATGTCAGACAGAAATGCAGAACAGCCAACCTTAGGAGGAGAAATCATTCCTAAAGTACTTTAATAAGTTTTTTTTAGTTGTGGAATTTACGTATGACAGTGGGCCTATTATTGGTAGCTCCCTATACGTAATGTTATGCATATGCATCGTGGTTTAGTGATAAATTTATTCGTTTCTACTGAATATAGGATGAAAGAACATGTCTCAACATCTTCAAAAACCGCAGACTTCTGTCTTGATCCGATGCTTTCTTTGTAAACACCACTGAAGGATAAGGTGTTTTGTGACTTAGCAGCCACAAAAAAGTTAAATATTGTAGCGACTGCTATGAATGGTAGGGGGTCAGCTGCAATGATGGTGATACCCCACTCCCGCTGGTCACGGCAGGGGTTCAGTTTGCGCCTAAAGACATGGCTCTTTAGCTCAGCAGGCTACTCCTCTTGTGTGTTGTTCCACACCAGCTGTGATGACCTGGGTTCAAAACCTACAGGCTCTCTTGGTCTGTTACATTGGTGTCAGAAGAGGGATAAAAACTTTATGCATGAGGCAGAGTGAGGTTAAACCAAGGGTAAGAAGGGGATTAGTGTAGTGACTGTTATATGTGGTGATAAGTTGGCAAGAATGAGGGTGACGTCACCCCCAGGGTCCAGACAAGAGTTTGATTGGCTCTTTGAGCATTGGATCTTTAGCTCATTGGGCTAATCTTCTTGTCTGGTGCACCCTGTGGGACATGATGACCTAGGTTCATATCCTGCTGGCTCCCTTTGTCCGTTATGATATAAATTTACAATACATTTCATTACAACAATACAGCTTTCTATATGCCACCGGGCTGTAACTGTATATGTGATAATACACAAAAAAATTACATTTATCTAATTTAAAACTGGATTTAGAAGGCTGGCCAAGATGGGAAGCAAAAATTGAACCCTTGTTAACTCACAACTATGCACTGATATTTTTAAAGTAAAAACAAAGAAATGCTAACTGCTATGAAAGTGTCTTTTCTGAAATTTAAAAATCACTTATTGTTCTAAGCTATGTATATTATACATAACATGAAGTATGCAATGCTTTTATTCTTTGACCTGCTATAATTAACTATTTTATAAGTATATCAATGTATAACTAAAGGCTGAGGGTTGTGACATAAAAAGACATTCAGCATCACATTTTGTATCAGTTGGTGCAACAGTAGCTTTTAGTGTTCATATCATAACATCAAGTATACAAAGCCACCACACGTCATGGCTGTTAAAGAGGAGGGGCAGGTAGGAATCTGCAGATTTTAACAGAGGCTCCGCCTCTACCCTGGCTAATGTCACTAGTAGTTCTAGGTGTTACAGTAGTCCTGTTAGATGTCAATAAGGAGCATGTCCATGGTTGGCACTCAGGGTTCCACTTATGGAACTCTTTAGCATTCTGTTTTGGGAGCAGCCAAAAAGGATGTTGCTAAGAAACTGACAAACATTTGTCACATGTGGAACTACTTATAATTCACATGGATTTTGAAGGCTTCATCAAAGTGGTGGACGTTTTCTGTCCCCCAGAGGACCAGGAAGCATCATTCAAGGAATACCTCTCCCAGGAGAATTCTGAGGAGAAAGGCAACACAGATGTCTCAGGTGCGAAGAAACCAGTGTCCACTCTCAAACTGAACAGAGGCGTTACATATGGGACCGTCCTTGAGCTACTGTACTTTGTTAACCTGCTTTCAAATGTTCAGCGTGGGAATTTTGTGCACCTGACTGAGGAGATGGGAGTAGTGCTAAATAAGGTCAGTCCTTTATAAAGCATTTCAAAACCTTGGGAGTGATGTTCACCAAGATGCAGGAAGTAAACATCTTTATCATGCTATGCAGTTACCCTCCATGTTGTTTCATATCCAGACTTTAAAAATTCTCTTTTCTTGAATAACTTACCTTTGTCATTGATCTTAATACATTTTTTAATATAGCTTGTGAGCCTCAAATTTCGAAAGCTGCAGCAACATTTTTCTGAAGGCATATGCATCTGTACAGTATATTAATTTGTTCAGCCGTTTGCAAGTGACAGCATCTGCATGCTTATGTTGAAGGTTGAAGTAGCCTGTGCTATGTGGGCATATGAAATTAATTTGTGTATTTGTTTTAGTGGTGGGGGAAGTACACCTGTTGTTTTTGCAGAACTTTCTAGGTCATTTTGACCAGCAGCCCACCTGCCTTTGGGTTTCCGCTTACTAGTGCAGCCACAGTATTGCCTGCAAACATCCTTTTTTTTTGTTAACTTGATGAAGAAGGTCAAAACCTGTGTTAAAGTCTTTTTTTCCGAGACAGTAGTGTATAAACAGTAATAACATCATAACAGAAGAACAGAGTCTTGGTTCTGGGCTTTCACATTGCATCAGTCTGTGATCGGTGTGTTATTTGCTGGGCTTGCAAAGAGATGATTGGGCTTTCTGGATTTAGGATTTTATTGGCTTTTATTGTTTGTGCTTTTCAGCTTACTTGGGGGTCAGTGTTTTACACGGACACTTGTGTATGCTTATCTCAATATTTATACTGGATAACAATGCCTATCTTTGAACAGGCAGACTTGGCTGTGAAAGGGGGTCGCTATCGCGTCAACTCAGATGTGTTCTTGTTTCCATGGAAACTGACCTTGAAGAACCTCAGCACTGGCTATGTCCCTAAGGGCTCCTTTGGAAAAGTCCATCTAGCTCAGGACACGGAAACAAGGAAGTTAATGGCTTGCAAGCAGGTCAGTGGTGTTTCACATTTTTTGTGGTTTTGAGTGGGTCGAATATCAAAAGCTTGGTTTAGGAAAGTTAGTACCATGTTAAAGTGACTGAGACTTCAGATAAACAGACTTTAAATTTGCATTGGGACTATTGGGACTTTCACTCATACTGAGCCAATCAAAAAATTATTAGTAACTTATTAATAACATGACATGAAACGTGTTCTGGAAGCAGAGTTGATGTTTGGTTTCATGGCTTTCCTTGTGCGTCCTCTTGTTCTAGATTCCACTGGCAGATTTCAGAGCTTCCGAAGTGGAGATTCAGGCCGGCCTCAGGCATGAGAACATTGCAGAGCTCTACGGCGCTGTTCTTTGGGATGACACCATCCACCTGTTCATGGAGGTCGGGGAGGGCGGCTCGGTGCTTGAGAAGCTGGACTGCTGTGGGCCCATGAGCGAGCCTGAGATCATCTGGGTCACCAGGCAGGTTCTCAACGGTCTGGATTACCTGCACTTCCACAGAGTGATCCACCACGATATCAAACGTAGGTCCTGCACATTGATCCTTTGGGATGAGACTTTTTAATGTCTTGGGTTATAGAAGTCATCAAACTGTCTTTCCACCCTGGCAGCCAGCAACATTGTTCTGATGTCAACTAAAGCCATCCTGGTGGACTTTGGGCTGTCCGTGAAAATGACAGGAGACATACACTACCCAACAGACTTTCGTGGCACAGAGGTCAGTAGAGGCTTTGACTTGGGTGAAGAGCTTTTGAGGGATACAACCCTACAACTATGTAACCACCCATTATCCAACTACTTATCCTGTTCAGGGTTGTGGGTTCAGCCCTACAACATGACAAATTATGTATATTAAGGCCTTAAACCCTACTGGGGAGATGTCTCCCCTATCCCTGCCCTAATCGTCTCTGTGTGTGTGTGTGTGTGAGTACACACACGTGTGCCTGTATTTTGGTGTTTATTTTTATGCACGTTTTGTTCAGATTTACATGAGTCCAGAGGTGGTCCTCTGCCAGGGCCACACCACGAAGACAGACGTATACAGTCTGGGAGCCTCGATCATCCACATGCAGAGTGGCCAGCCCCCCTGGGTCCGCAGATATCCACCATTATTTTACCCCTCCTACCTCTACATAGTAAGTATATGTATAATGCACGACTTTCCAAGAGTAAGTATGTTTTCTGTGTACTGTGAGCCATTATTCACATAATTTGTATGTGAATAATATAATAATCCAAACGAAGAATGATCATTGCCACCAATTGTGAAAAGTAACAAAATTTTGAATGTTTTAATACAGCAGACTGCTTGTTGATCAGGTTAGGAGCCAGAACACAAACTTTAGTCTTTGTTTAGCTTGGAAATACATTTTGTCCACTGAAAGGCATAAACAACACACTATATTATCAATTGCAATTGTGTACGAAAGCTAAATAAACAAAAGCTTACCTTTAAATGTGCTAAACTGCTGTATAGTACAGCAGTACAACATGACAGAATAGTGACTAAATACATGTCATAATCGATAAGCGGCAAAGATGACAAGCAACAAAACAGCAAGTTTCTGCTGTATTACAGAATGCTTGTCACTGAACTAACTGCAAAATGAAAAGTCCTGATTATGGCAGCTTTTTCCCTGGACTGTGCAGTAAGTCTTTCTTGACCTGTTGGTGACGGAAGATTACACAACTAAAACTGGCACGTGATTCTGGGGACAGAGTCACGTTTTGCTGTAAACCAAACAAATATTATAGAATATCGGCTAGTGAGAAAATTTTACGTTGAGAATTTGGTCCGTCGCAATCTATTTCCTGGACTGACTTTTGATCAAATCATCAACAGCGTGTAGCTCTTGCAAAACTTTAAGTGGAAAACCCAGTTGTGGTTTAGTTCCTCTGAAATCTGAACCTAACCCTTATCTGACTGTTAACTCAAGCATGTATTTTCTCTTTGAAAACTGGTGAAGTTTGGTGCTAAAAATGATTAATTATAATGATAAGTTTCAGATTTTTTCAGCTTTGAGGTAGCTTTTACACTTGAGTTTTAAGTCTACACTTGTCTTCCCTTACGTAGAGCTTATCACGATATGTCCCTGTCAGTTCCTCATGTGTCCACTAGTTGGCGTGTTCACTTCATTTCCTGCCACCTTGCCCCAGTTTCTCCAATTCTCTTGTGCTATTTGTCCCGTTAATTCTATCAGTAGCCCCCACTTGTACCTTGTTTCCTTGTACCTCCTTTATATACTCCCCTCCTCTCTTAGTTCTTGGCTGGTTGTTGTTAGCTGTAATGAGTATATTAACCCTAGTAGCTGTATGTTTAGTGTTTTTGCCTTTTTTTTTCCTGTTTGGGCTCCCAATAAACCTCCCTTTGTGCACATTTGATCACAAATGCTGTAACTGCAATGTTTTTAAGTTTTACATGTTATATATTACAAACTTAAAACAGCCATCTTATATTAAATTTGGTTTTATATGAGTTAGTATGATGTGCCCTTTGACCACTGACCTTTGACTCTAAAACACTGCACTGTTCCTGTAGATTCACAAACAAGCTCCGCCACTGCAGGACATTGCAGAGGACTGCAGCCAGGCCATGCGCCGTTTCCTGCGCCGCTGCCTGAACCGGAACCTGGAGTTGCGTGCTTCTGCAGCAGAGCTGCTCCTGGATGAACTCTTTGACCCCCAGCACTGTACTTCCCCCACGACTAAAACAAATGCACCAATTAATTTCGTATGCCCACATGTGCAGAGTGCTGTCCCCAAAGAGGCATGTCAGTGACATATTGCCAGCATAACCAGCTGGCTGACGCTACACAGGGTTAGCTCTGCACACTGGACTGGCATCTCACGAGAGTCCAAGGGTTGTCACAGCGACTTCATTGTCTCAACTCGTTTAGTCAGCAGTATAGAAGCTGTGTGTGTAATGAGAGCGTCTTTTGCCGAATTCAAACTTACAGCTTCACAGTCTGCACAGAGTTACCAAACAAGATGATTAGCCTACTGAGCTAAAGACCCAAGTTGCTCACTTGGGGAGCTAATCAGACTCTTGTCCTGACTACCGGGGGGGTTCCCACTGTGGCGATTCACACTCCACTGCATGTGTACATTGTGTTTCCTGACGTCGAGTTGCAGTTTCTCTCAACCAGAGTGGTCTAGCTGTGCAGAATCTTCTCACACAAAGACACTGACCTTCTTCTGGCGCTTTGATAAAGCACCACACCTGGGGTTCAGGCTGGCCCCAATGAGCCCATTGTAGCAGCAGGGGGTGTGAGGGACATCTTACGAGTGGGAGGGGGGCAGCCCTGGAGCCACACACCCACTGCTTTCCCAGCAGCCCAGACGGTGGCCCAGACCCAGTGAGAACCAAATCGCTGTTATCAAACAGGACATCTCTATCTTCACAGGCACATGGACAGAGACTGACAGAGAAAGAGTGGCGTGCTGATAAGCCTCTCAGGAGGAGTGTACATATTATCAGGAGTCAGATACAGCTTCCTGTCATGCTAAGAAACTGACCTTTTTAAAAAAAATTGTCAGATGTTTTACTGGTCACTGGTTTGGTCACTGTTGGACATAACATGACTGATCCTAATGGATGTCTTGTTAAAAAGTAAGCTGTAATGTGGCTGCACTTAATTTCATAACATCTTCTAATCTGTTGTTACAGCGTAAGCTTTGTGAAGACTGTAATAAAATTCTTTTTTATTTTTTGTTTGGTTCTGTGTGGTTTTGAGTTTATTTTGTTACCATCTCATTAAATATTTTCAGAAACTCCATCCATCCATCTATCCATCCTTTTTCCATTCCACTTATCCTATGAAACTTTGCTTGGGGGGGCTAGTTTTAACCTATCCCAAGGCAGGGGACACCCTGGATGAAGTGCCAATCCATCACAGATCTTCAGAAGCTCCAGAATATTAAACTAACCTCAGTGTGCTTTACATTTATAAACTAAAGATTATAACGTTAACATTTTTAAGATTTTTTTTTTACTTTGCTATGCATTGCTTACACCATGACACACTCCACTACAAGTGTGGTCTCTTCACTTTTGTTGCTGTAATGCTGGTGTTCTGCCAACTTAGCCATCAGGACTTCCTGTGTGAAATCAGCATGCCCTCTTCACCTTCCTGCCTTCCTGCTTTTGCACTCGACTTCATTTCGTGCCACCGTGCAGTTCTGTTTACCAGTTGCGCATCATCTGGGGGTGTGTGCATGTAACAAAGACAAGAGGAAGCGGTGGTGCTTTTTGGTTTTGGTTTCCCCAGTGACATGCAGTCTCTTTGGGTGGCTAGACGTGTTCCTGAGGGGGTGGGGAGAACCTGCAATGTGAAAGCTGTGCCCACACATGCATTGCCTGAGACGAAGGTTGCCCTAAGAGTCAGTGGTTATGCACCTGTATTGGGCACTCCCCGATTTTGGCTACATGATGTTTACTATTAAGAAATTCTAAACCAAAATCGTACTAGGAACACACACACACACACACACACACACACACACACACAATAGGTACTGACTTACTGGTGTTGTGAATGTGTGTGCATTTGGGCGTACGTGTGTGTGCATTGATATGTGTGTATGCATGCATGTGCGTGCGTGTGAGTGTGTGCATGCATGTGTATGCATGTATGCGTGTGTATGTGTGTATGAGTGTATGCACACTCTTGATGGGATGTCAGCTTATGTGACAACCCATATGTCCAGACTTTTAGAAGAGGCTTCAGGCCCCTATAACCCTGTCTAGGATAAGTGGTTAGATAATGTAAAACGTGTATTTTCAGAGCCATTACTTTTTTCTTTATATGTAAATCTTCTGACTTAGAGGGAAATTCTGGCCATAATTCTGTGGAGTGTTGTTTTCTTTGTTATTTTTGTGAAATATTGTGTCATAAATTAAATGACATTATACATATGTAAATGTGTGTTCTGATTTAAATAGTCTTGAATTTTTTGTAAACGATGTTAAAGCTCTGATTATTTCGAAGTTAATTTCCTTACATGACGGTGGTGAGGTGTCCAGTAGAGGGCAGCAAGTGACAACATCTCAGCGGTGTTCCAGCAGAAGGAGAACTCTTCACCAGGGTTTTCAAAAACGTTTTATTCTAAATGCCCAAATGAAAATCTTGGGAGCCATTGTGGGACCCAACAGCATCAACATTTCTATTTTTTATTATTTTAACTAACTCCTTTTTTGACCCAACACAAGCAAGTCCATGACCCAAAACGGGTTGCAACCCTTAATTAGAGAAACACTGAAAAAACCGTTATTGTGTGGTAACAAAAGGCTTTACCTATTCACAAGTGAATCTCTCAGCTGAGAATCCCTGTGGAGGTAATGGAGTGACACCAAGCATTGTGGGTAATGAAATATTTTTAACACGATTATGTATGTTCATGTACTCTGCATAAAATTTGAAGATAATTAATACATCGGCTCAGGTCCTAGGTGTACGCCACTTTGAAATGTTGTACAATTGAAAATGAGTTAATTTGTTTTGTTAGTTTATTTTCGTACAGCAGCCTTTTAACTAGCTGAGCCAAACAAAACAAGAAACTGTGATGACTTTTAATACACACTTCAAGATTTTTGATGTGGGCAATCCATCAAACTTCCCCGCACCCCATTCCCTGGGAGGAATGTGAAAATAAACTGTACTTGGGAACATGGGGGGTCAGCCTGGAAATGAATACATTTTATAATGAAGTATTCTCCCCGGAGTGCCCCGATGCATGTGGATATTGGTCTTTTCAGTCTTTTGAACCTACGGATGTGTGTCTGGTTATTTTGAAAGGGCACAGTCTTGGGCTCACTCCTTCCTTCCTGTTTCTTATCTGGTGCTGGAATCCAGAGGAATAACCGCTCTAGCCCTGTCGCCTGACTGGAGCGAGACAGATGCCAGACGCTCTCCTTGATGTCCAATCAGGAAGGACCACACTCTTGCCAAGGCAAAACCTATCTGGTTCCCAAAAAGCACTGGTCTCAACCTTCTTATACCCACCCCACCCCACCCCACCCGACCCAAAAAGACCTCCTCCATTTTATACTGAAAACCATTTCCATGACAAGCTGTTTACTTACTGCAGTCAGACCAAGTTTACTCAAGGATTTATGTTATATCTCAGCCCACTAAGAATATAAACAGAAGTAACACTTTCCAGTGAGTATGACAAAGGGGGTGCACGGCCCTTCGGTGAAACAGAAGCCACATCATTTGTGTTTTCCTCGTTCACACCTGCGCTTGCTAACGGAGAACAGCCTCGACCTGTTCCACATGTATCACTGTGACAATTTTCTGATATGAAACATAAATCTAAACTGTTTATAAAAACAGAAGTGATACAGCAAGTCAGGACCACACAGAACTCAGTAGTCCCCATGTACATCTTTTCTCCTCCTCCAGGAGGAAGACATTAATGGGTGTTGGGCAGAAGAATAAGCCCTCCCAGACCCTTTATCATGACCAGGTCCCAGCAAAATGACAACTGTTAAACAGAGAAACAGTTCTTTACAAATCAGAAACCCTGAGAATTTTGTTCTGTTCTACTTAGGTATCTTGCTACATAAACAGAAATAAACATCACATCACATTGACCATGCCAGAAGTCAATCACCATCTTTATTTTTAGTCACATCAGTGGGGTTGGTAAGTTCTTCATTCAATATCAACTAGTAGACAGCAACAGCATGAAAGAGAACCATCAAATACACAGAGTTTAAAAGAAAGACGTAGCAGTGTGACGTTCTTCATCTTTTGCATTATAGTGAATTCGATGATGTCACACGCCCCTCACCTCTGACATCCAGAGGTTTTTTTCCCTGTTAATGGGTTCTTGATTCCTTTCATTTGTTCTCGTCTGGCTTTTGTTTTTATGACATATTTTATTGATTGCACCTCATAGTGTCATGAATTTTACATCTTTTTCAAGTTCATTGGTGCAGTTTTGTTGTGAAATGTACTGCAAACATAAATACTAACTGGTATTGAAGTTTAATTGAATTTGAATAGTGATTACCGCTGGTTGTGGCTGATCAGTCATTCGTGCTGGTTACTGCTGGTTGTTGATCTGTCCCTGCTAGTCTGTCCGCCATAGGAAGCCCACGTCTTATCAGAGTTCTTTCCTTGTCCATGGAGGTCTTTGGTGATATGTCATCACCAAGCTGTGTCTCTCAGGGGGTCACTGTTGCCCGTTATTGACTAGTGTCACCCATGATGGCCTCTGTTGGTTCTCTGTCACCATGGATCACAGTCATGTTGGTCATGGATGTTCACTCCAGGTTAGTCCGCTGTTCTCCACGAACTGCTGTTTTTCATGGAGGTGAGGTGCCCCAAAGCTGTGGTTTAGGTTTATCCATGTGTGAGGCACCGCAGGGCTTCAGTGATGGGACCCAGCATCGCAGCTGTTTTCTTCCTGATAAAGGAAACACGTGCTCTGAAGTTCTCACAAGCCGTTTTCCTTTTTAACTGCTGTGAAAAGTATATTAATTGCATTATGAAGGGGTTAATAGTGTAGGTTGCAGATGAAGTCATACTAATGATTACTACTTTTAAAATAAAAGCGTTGACCAATATGCACTAGACTGAAGGTTATTTACATTTACTGTATAATTTATCATCGTTCAACAAAAGCATTCGTAACTGTCTGTTTCACCTTTCCAGTGAGAAAACCTTGAGCACGCACATATGCACACGCATGCGCGCGCACATACACACACACACACACACACACACACACACACACAAAAACATCATTTAATATATGCTGTTGTATACAGTATTTTTCTTTTCATGTGAACAGGTGTGCCCTCAGTTTGTAGGGACATGGTAGGTGCTAACACCATTACCATCTCCACGGCTGCAGCACTTACTACATGAAACGTATATATATATATGCAAAGAAAGAATTAATTTTTCTTTGGTCCTTTGAAAATTGCTTTGGGTGTTTGGTCATCTGATATATCCCTCCATGTTTCAGAGCATTGTACCATTTAACCATTTTAAAGATGTAATCTTCATCTACACAGTACAGTACTGTCCATTTGCCCATTTCAAGATGCGATCTACATGCACACAGTACATTACAGTGCATTTGACTATTTTTAAGCTGTAATCTTCATCTACACAGTACTGTACTGTCCACTTCCCATCATGCTTCATTTTCTTCTGAAACAGAATAGCTGGCTTTGTTTTGACAAGCTGGCAAAACAGATTCAAACAGAGTGCAGGGGAAGTCACTGAGACATTTTTCTGGAATGGATATTGAAGAGGCGTCACTTTGACTGATTGAGGATGGAGACAGAGATGATTATGAGGTACACCAAATAACTGGTGGGACAGTGGTGTGTAGAGGAAGACCATGCTGAGAGATTATCATGCCTTGCTGGGAAGGCTCCTCTCTTGGACTTTAAAGAAGTAGTCAGACTTTTAATTTGATACAGACCTCTGATTTAAGTAAAAGTTGTGTCCTATGTGGTTTACTTAAACCTGTAGCAAATAATGAAGGATTGAACTTTCAGTGTGGCTTGTGTTATTACTGGTCACCTTGATCTCTTCTACCTGTCCAGACGACCGTGGGCTTCAATATCGTCATTTTCTCATATCTGACATTTATAATATACTTCTGGGCATCGGCTAACCTTAACGATGCCTCTAAAAAGTAGCATAACAGCAGACAGAAGAACAGTGGAATGTTCGACATACTAAGCGGAACATTCCAGAAGGCCATGATTTGCTAGCAACATAGTGATAAGTGATTTATTATAAGTCATATGGCGCATTTACATGTGATCTTACAACCAAGAAAATTCAAGAGAAAAAAAGTTATGAAGTTATTTAATAAATCAATGGCAGAGCCTTGAGAAAGGCCATATGAGAATGTAACCGTAAAAGGAGGAATATTAGATTTGAATGAACTAAAGAGACATGTAACAGTTTGATTTCTTGACTGGCAGTGATTAAAGCCATCTGCCATCTTCTGCTGAGGTAAACTCGTAAAAATGGTAACATGGAGTCAATAAATCAGGCAGCTAAAATTTGAAACATTGTCCCTTTCCTTAATCTTTCCTTAATATATTCAGGATGACAATATATATTTTTTATTTTTCTGGTTATTTGCCTAATATGTATAACTGATACTACTTTATATATTTTTAATTGTTTTGCCTAAAGCGTTTATATACTGTAGGTTATTAAATTATAGATTTGGTCGCATTAAATATGCCACTATGTCTGTTTGTCTGTTTTTTAATTTTTTGAATTAAACAATCAGTACAGAAAAGCAATTGTATGTAAATTGTTTCTGCAGGCAGGAATGGGAAAAATTTTTTTGGACGTGGGCGGGGGTAGGACTAATGTGGCTAGTTTTATGCAGGAGAGGAACGGAATTTTGTGCGTGCGGGAGGGGATGGGCTTTTAAAATTAGTCTGGCACAAAACTCTACAGTATGCTTCTTCAATATGATGTCAGAATGTTCCAGCTACATTCATGTCACTTGCTGCCAAGCAATGCTAAAAGTGAAAAATATACTGTACTTTTGTATCAGTTACAGGTTCAGGACTTCCATACTATGGGCTCCTAACCCTAGCCCCTGCATTTTCTTAAACATACTACAGAGGTTCAACACAGGAGTTCTGTAGCTGGACTAAGTTTGGTGCCTTTTCTTTATTGTCAACAGCAAGGAAGGAGGCAGACTATTTATGGTGGACCTTTGAAACATGCCCACTCCTCCTCCTCACCACCTTCTTCACTGGATTTGCCACCTACATCTTACACTTCGGACTGAGCCTACATGGGCACTAAGGACAAAGAAAGAAAGCTAAAGTCAACCAGCAATGGATAGCGTAGCTTCAGAAATATCTGTAATAACACAAAAGCAATGCTCACAAGTGAAATTCAAGAACAGTTTAACATCTGAGCAACGAGTGACACAAACAAAGGCGTTTGCTTAATGCACAAATAGCCAAGGCTGAGCAGCAAGTCACACAAAGGCGTTTGGTTAACGTACAAATAGCCAAGGCTGAGCAGCAAGTCACACAAAGGCGTTTGCTTAATGTACAAATAGCCAAGGCTGAGCAGCAAGTCACACAAAGGCGTTTGCTTAATGTACAAATAGCCAAGGCTGAGCAGCA
>JABJVR010000755.1:0-20493 GCA_025773905.1 Chitala chitala | reverse complement strand
TAAAGATAGTTACATGCCACAATGTTTCAGTTTGTCTGTTGACCAGTCAGTGATTGGACTGGGGTACATGGACCACCACAAGTTGGGTTCTGCTTTTCCCAGTACAGACAGCGGTTTAAAACGCACACCTGGTACTGTAGGCCATACTTGTGTCCATTGTCTCATTCTGTCATGTGAGGTGCAGGGAAAGCAGGGGTGTTTTTGTAACTGGAATGCTGTCAGTTCTGGTTTTTACAGATGCACGTTTGTTAGAAAAGTGGCTGGTGGCTCAGTGGGTAGAACATCAGGCTGGGATGCGGAAGCCTCCTGGTTTGAATCCCTGAGCAAGACATTCAGCAGTAGCTCCCTGGGTGCTGAATAATGGCTGCCCACTGCTCCCCCCAGGGGATGGATTAAATGCAACCAGTTTCATTTTGACATGTATGTATCGTTTGTAAGTCTCTTTGAGCAAAGGCGTCTGCTAAATGAATAAATGTAGAAAAAAAAGTCTGTGTGTAGTTTTGTAAGCTTTTGCAAAATTCAGTGCAATGATAATGGTGTATTTGAACGGCGTTTGAGTCAGTAAATTGTTTTTCTGTGTACTTATTGTATTGCGCTTGTACAATGAGCTCTCTGTCCGGTGCCGTCAACAAGCGCACCAGAGCGAGGATGATGGGAAGGGTGTACGGTGTGCTCGCCGCTCTGGTGCACTTGCACCTCGCTCTCAGGCTGCCAGGCCGGTCGTGTCTCTTGCATTTCAGTCATCGCTACGTATGTATGGAAATGCAGATGCAAACCTCATGATCGACGAGGCGCTTGCAAATCATCTTCCCCTCTGCCGTGCCGGCAAACACCGAGCGTCCATGCAGACGTATCGACTCGAGCTGAGTCATGACTGCCACGCGGCAGCGCAGATTACGCGGCCAATTACTGTTAAACGCCTGCTCGACAGCTGCTGTGCATCTCAGCGCTTGGTCTGCTTGGGGTGGAAGTGAAGGTGGGGGGGACGTGGGTATCAGACTAGCGGCCTTCAGGAACATCTCTGCCCCCCCCTCCTGGCCGGACATGTTTATGTTGTCGTCGTGCTCTGGGTTTAAAGAGCAGCAGTTTGTGTGAGTTTTGCTTTTTTGTGAAGTAATTCCATGTGACTCATTGGTTTTATTGGTTTGTACCTTAAATATGGTCTGTGATGCTGAGTCATTTGTGATGTCTGGGGGCAACACTAATCCCGTTGTGACTTGGCTTGGAATCACAGGTAATGATTCCTTATTCTGGGGGGAATGTGGCTAAATGACAGCCCACCCCACCTCCTGACTTTCCAGATGACATTAATAGGCTGTGATGTGTTGCTGCAGATGTCTTCCACCAATCCCCCTCTTCCTGTAAGTGCTTAAAGCTCAGAGGCCATACCATTTATGCCTTATATCCTGGCCAATGGCCGAGATGTGCCAGTGCCCCTCTCCATCTCATGCTTTGTTACATCATCAGCCCAGTCCTAGGAGACCTGTGACCCTTGATCTTTAATGACACTGAACAGAGAACAGGGGTGAATTTAAAGAGTTGGTGGTGACAATAGTATAAATCAAATGAGTTTTTTTTTTTTTTTTTTCTCCCCTCTTCACGTTGTAATATATGGAATATATTCAATTACAGTATTAAACCATTTCACACTTGGGTGGAAATGGTTTTTTATTTTTTTTTCAAGTTTGGCTGAATGGTTTGGATTAAAAACGTGCTCGTGGCTTGTGTCGTAGGGCTGGTGGAAGTGGCCCAGGGAGCTCTGCATATTCTTTTTTTTTTTTTTTTTGCACCCCTGCCTATAGGCAGGTTTCTCCTGAGAATTGCTTTCATTCTCGCCATCGAGAGCCCCGTGTACTGTGCACGCTGTTTTGCATTGCATATTGAGCGAGCTGAGTAGGGAAAGCTTACGGGAGGCACATATACTTCAGGACTGTGTGCGCTGTGGGTTTTTTGGGCCCTTTCATCAGAATGTCCAATTCTACCCCCCCCAGGTGGGAAGCTGCTGCCTGGGGTGTCCTCACTAATACTCAGGTGTTTAGATCAATACTTAATTATTAGGCCTCTCTTACTTGTTCTCCAAAAGCTACGGCTCCCCTCCGAAGACTTTGTTTTCCTTTTCTTATTTAGAAAGCTTTTTAAAAGCATTTTGGGGAGTTTGGTAATAAAACCAGAGGCAGTGAAACCATGCCCAGGGTGAACGGAGGTGGCAGACTCTCCGGTCCTACTGGAGTGTGTCTGGGTGGAATACTGATGGGGCACGCACGATTTTGCTACCTCCATCCAGTGAAGATCTGAGGATTGTAATTTATTGTTTGTTGAGGGGGGCAGGTAGGGTGATCTGAGTTTGCTTAGTCCAGGCCGCCGCATCGTTGCAGTGGAGTTAAGAATTCATGAGGCGCGTGAGAAGTGGATTGTGTAGCCTGGTGTTGCAAAAGGACTCGCTGGCTCTGGGCCCCCGTGAGCTCATTTAGCAGGACAGTAGCTGAACCGCAACGCGACACCGCCGTTTCTGCTTCTCCCGTCGTTCATTACAGAGCTACTTTCTGCTAGAGCGTAACACGCATGCAGCGGGGCGGGGGGATTTGTGTTAAGGGAGCCACGTAAGGTGGGGGGTGGGTGGCGTGGGTGGAGATTCTGCCTGTGTAGCAGAGAGGCTCACAGAGATACTGCTGTAGCACATGTCAAACTCTCTGGCGTTCACCTTCCATGGTTAAACGCTGCTCTGTGACCTGTCAGCCAGCTGATAGAAGACAAAGGAAGGCCTTAGCATATACTGAACTCTGCTAACTATTTAAGAGCAGCCATTTCCAAAGCTATCACATGTTTTAACAGACATGTTTCCATGTTTGTTAAAACGTCAGACCTTGAGGGAGCCTGCCATCCCGGGTTGCAGCACTGCGCCGCTGCCGCGTTGTGGTTCTGCAGCTGAGAGGATGTGCACATGTTCAGTGAAGGAGCTGGGGCGTGTGCCTGTACAGGGTTGCTGTGTGTTTGTGTTGGCATGTCTGTGAGGGAGATGTGTTCATCACGGTGTTTGTCTTGAGGGAGCACATCTTGACTTCTGATTCTACATAGGGGCGTGTCCTTTGTTTGCTGAACACAAACTTATCCGTAAAGGCTCTCGAGTAGCGACAGTTGTTCTCATGGAGCTCAATGTGTTTACTGAAGGGGATAAGGTGAGCTACCTGTCTCAGGGGAATAGCAGCACTACCCTGACAACTGTTGCTGTCTTTTGTTCATGGCTCTGTATGGTTAATCTCCAGTTACTCTGACAGGACAGCAGTGGTTGGCTGTAAAAATTGCTTCAGCTGTTGCAGAGCTTCCAGCTGCCTCATCTTTAGTGTCCTGCTGTTCTGAATTGCATGGGGGGGAGTGGGTGGGTGTCATCTTTGGCATACGCTTGCTGAGACTTAGCTGGGTGATCACAAGTAGAGGAGATTATTGCTGTTTAAGTTCTTCTGCATTACCACAGGAGTGTGATGGGAGTCATTGATACAGTAATTGCCTGGCAAATTGATTCAGGCTTTCTTTTGTGTCTCACATAATGTTTTTGTTTGGTGGTCTCTTATACAGAGAGCCTTGAATAGTTTAACATTTTGCAGCTTTTTATACTGAAGGACAATTCAGTGGAGTGTTTCAGGTGAAGTGATGTATGTCTGCATTCTCTGTCTTTTTCTTTGTCTGCTTCTTTCTCTCTCTGTCTCTGTCTCTCTCTCTGTCTCTTGAGATCTGACTATTCAAACTGCTGAAGCCGTCCTGTCCATTTTGTTAACTAGCACATGTGTTTGGCCCCAGGCTTGACTGAACGCGCAGACCAGCAAGGTGCACTACACTGTTTATCCAGCGTGTCCACATTTGCAAGAACCATTTAAAAGCCAAATCGTGAAGGCAAGCTTGCAATTTAACAGTCCTGGTTCCGCAGCTTGCTTTGGTGGTGACGTGCTTCAGAAGACGTCTGTGCACCATGCTGCCCAGTTTCTCTACATTTTGCACGGTATGCAAGGAGGGACACGTGATGCTGTGACAGTAATGATGGTCCTTATTTATATTCTTTTTTGTAAGATACTCAAAGTGCCTTACAAATCAAGAATGAAATATATACATGATAAAATGCAACATAAATACAATAATTCTTGAAACAGAATGAACTTAGGGTAAAATACCTAATGATATATGATGATATATACTGATTGTGGTATTCTCACATGTTCATTTATTTTATTTTTATTCCTGCTGCAACCCCCACTGGTGTTTATTCAGTACATCTTGACTCAAAACCTACCCTGGGTTACCCTGTCAGGCTAGCCATCATAAGGGCCTCCTGCTTTCGTCTCAGACAGTCCCCGCTGAAAATTTGTACCATGGTTGCACAGTTCCATTTAAAAGTAATTTGTAAATAACGCAACTTACGCAAGGGATCCCTGGCTCATTAAGTAAGTGTGCTATACTCTGTTGCCTGAGAGGCTTCATTAACATTCTGTAGCTGTGGTGTTCTTTACTGATCTGGTGACTAACATTGTTGCTGCGAAGAGCGTGGAGATAAAAACACCACCCCCTCAAGCCAGCTCTGCTTGGAAGCCCAGCTATGCTGGGTTTTATACTCTGTTCTGTAGAGAGTGTGGTGGCAGTTTGCTTCCAGGTTCTGTGAAGTCCCCCTTGCAGTGTAGTTCTGATGCCTGCTGTGCCACCCTTAGAGCCTGTGACATCACCCGGAGGACCTCACATGCTGCTCTTTGTGCAGAAAATGTCACCCTCCGTCCTCCCCCAGGACCGAGCTTTTCGCCAGCCAAAGTCAGTCCCCTTGAAGTAAGCCATATATTTACTAGAAAGAGCAGCATGGTGATTCTGCACACAGCCTTACGTCTCCAGAGTGCCAGGTCTGAATACCATTCTAGCCTGCTCTGTACACTTGCGTGTGTGTGTGTGTGTGTGTGTGTGTGCATATGCAATTCACAGAGTTTCATGACTGCCTATGATTTAAACTGTACTTAGTTGTACATAAACATTTCATTTATTGCAGTACAGTGCAGTACTGTCCCCTTTTCCATCATTGTTTTGAACTTACAGATTTGAAATTGCTGAAAACCTACTTAAATGCATTGTAAACACTGTAATCTAATAAAAACAGCAATGAGTTCCCCGCTAATTATAAAGACATTTTTTTTGACTCATAACACTATGCCCCCATGACTGAAATAAGGCCATTTTTGACATGCATGTTTAAGGTGTGAATAAATGGTGTTGCTGTGACAGCACAGCTCTCAACGGGACAGACAGCAGATCCTTTTTATCAAACTGTTCTTGGAGAAGGCACTAAATTCACCTGTGGAATGTCACTGCTGGCCACACCTCAGGCATCACGCTTCTGCATCACTGAAACCGGCTGCTGCAGAATCAGCACCGAGGACCTGCTTTATTCTTGCCTGTGGCAAGTGCCTTAGCTCTGAAATGGAAATAATCCAACCAAGGACACCTTCCTTAGACAGAAATGGCTTTGTGCTACGCCCCCCCCCCCCAAAGTGTTGACTGTGGTATTGTTGGGATTGGAAGATCAGAGGGCAGATGAGAGCTTTAGGCATGAATAATTACCTAATGGCTCTCACAACATGCCTCTGCTCTCACTGTCACCTGAGATCCCTTCAGACTGGAAGCTTGCCATCTAGAGTGCAGCCGGGGTCACCTCGCTCAACGGCAACTTGGTACTGATTGTTATTGTTTAATTAACCAGAGTGCTTTTTAAGCGCGTCGAGTGTTCATCAGCAGAATCTTTCTGGGAGGGGAGGGCTTTGGCGTGGTGGCTGGTTCCTTCGTGCGTTTATGTACTCTCCTTTACACATGGTCCCAGTTCTGTCTGTTGTGGTTTTTTTTTTTTTTTGTGTGATTCTGTGGCCATTCATTCGTGTGTGCTCGACAGGCAGGTGTGTGTCCTGTTTTTGGGTATTTGTGCCATAATGGATACTTTCTGTCTCATACCCTTTACATCACTGGCTGAACTCGTAACTGTGATTTTTGTGACTCAAACCAGCTCTTAAATATAATCTTTCTGTAAGGTTTGTGCTGTTGAGGATTCCCCCCCCGTTAAAACCACTTTGTAAAGGTATGGTTTGTATGTTGTATTTTAAATGCTGCACAGGACACCTATAATATTTTATACATGTACAGACAGTTTTCTTGTTTTTAAAAGCCTGCCCTATTTGGCTCTCAAGCAGAGGAAGGTTCTTCATGGGTTGAATTCAGCTGTTGACAGCTTTAGTGACAGTAACCGAATTCAGGGACAATGCCACTTTTTTTATCAGGTAGTGGCTGCAGAGTGACTGCTGTGATCCCCCGTGGGACAGGCACAACAGTCCAAACAAAACCTCCCTCGTCCCCTACACATTCATGTTGCTCTCTTGTGACAGTATCCATGATGTTGATGAGAGAACTCTGCCGTCAGTTGAACACGGGCTTGATTTGTTATTTGTTTGGTGTGGAGCAGCTCTGATGGGGTGGGGGGTGTGCGTGAGACCAAAACATGTGCGAGTACTCTTCACACCTCTGTCCTGTTGTGAGAACCAGGTGTCTGTTCATCATTGATGTAGTGTAATTAACTACACAGGCAGCGTTCAGGCCGATGTCTGTATGTTTTTGTGAGCAATATGGTAGCTGAGCAAAATTCCGCTGTCGCTGAATTTGGCACATACTTTTGTGCGGGGGTTTCCTCTGGATACTCCAGCCTCTTCCCAAAGTCCAAAGAAATGTACTTTGAATTTGTGAGGGCCAGACAGGTGGCTCAGTACGTAGCACTTGCCTCATCTCCAGGCTTGTAGGATAAAATCCAGGTCTTAGCATTGCAGTTATGGAATTTACATGTTCTCGCTGTTTGTGTGCGTTTCCTCCCACAGGCCATAGATTTGCAGGTCAGGTAGACTGGATAATCTGAATTGCTCCTCTGTATGTATGATTGTGTGTGACTGTGCATGCACGTGTAATCAGGATGGGTTGGCTCCCTGTCCAGGGTGTACCCTTTATTGCCTGGGCTCCTTGAATAGGCTTCAGGACACTCATGACTCTGCACAGGATAAGTGTAACAGGGGCAACCCTGCTTGTGTTCGATCCTGGGTCCTCATGGGTCCTCATGAGCCTGTGGAGCTCCCAGACAAGAGGATTAGCCCACTGAGCTAAAGACCCAAGTCCCTCACTTGGGGAACTAATCTGACTCTTGCTCTGCCATCCCGGTACTTCTACCATAGTGGTTCACACTCCACTACATAAGCAGTTAGATAATGGATGAAATGATTAGGCTAAATCCGCTCGTGTGGCTGTGACTGTTTCGTTGGTGCACCCTGGCTTGTGTTCTTCACATCTCGGTTCTCTCTCAAGATCTTCATGACCCCTGCTGGAATAGGACCTGCCAGCGCATTGTCGTTAAATCATTCCCTGAGTCCTGCTGTGCTGGCGCAGTGCGAGTCCTGTCAGACTGCCTGCAGTGTGCCGCCGGGCAGATACCTTCCAACTGAAAATACTCAAGAATTCCCCCGTTTTCTCAGAAGAGGCCAAAGAACCAAACGGATGTGTGTCACCCTGTCTCTTTCAGCACGGGGATTCCACTTCAAGGCACAAGGATGGGTGAAAAGGCTGTGCAATGATGCCAGCACCCGGCCCAGAAAGCACCAGACTGGCATGGATAATGTGCTGATCCTGGGCACCATGTTCCTTCCTTGTTGTTCCTGGTACAGCAGGATCGCTGCTCATCTGTCTACAGCTCTGGAGCCCAGAGCTACAGTTTAGCTAAATTGTCAGAAGTGTAGATTTTCCAACTTGAAAGTGTCCAGAACGTTTTAACACACCTTGCCATTTTTGAGTTTCACATGAGTCTTTTGGCTTTTTTTAAAACGGAAAAAATGGTCTCATTAATGGAAATTGCTGAAATGTCAGGTGCTAGAAATCTAGTGTAAATTAAATTTGAATATAAATTTTGGGCTTCAATAATTCAGAGGCAAAATGCCAAACATAATCATGTCTTGTGAGATTGAAATCATTTAGATGTATTTTTTGTATTTGTGAGTGGGCACCAAATTCTTCTGTGAATTCTTTAAAATCATAAACACTTGGGAAGTATCAGTGTTTTCTCTTTGAGGCTATAAATCAGTTACACCTGCATGAACTCGTTGTTCTTATAGGGCTCAAGTTTAGGGACTCTAATGCAGATAACAGCAGAGCCTCACCCACGGTTGCCTGGTTCTCTCAGCATGCCTTGCTCAGCATTCACACCCAGGTTCAGACAGCGCAAGTTCAATGCTCAGGGGCCTTCCTGTTATTCTTGAGCATGTGCCACATGACCTTGTCATGTTTTCCTTGTCTCTGCAGTTCCAAGCAGAACTATGAGCGATAGAAACCGCACAAAGAAACTGTGTCTCAGATGTCAAGTGTGGATGTTGAAGAGGACACGGGTTGTGTTGACTGTTATATCTGTCAGTCTCAGTAGAGTCCGTGGGGTTTTTTTTTTTTCCTTCCTAAGTACTTTTGAGCATACTTCCTGTTTCATGGGGACAGTTACCAGTCCACAAATACAGTGTGAGAAGGTCATGGAAAATGTGTAATGGTTTATGAAGGTTGTTGGATTAAATCCTGGAAGGGGCTGTTTGCCTTTACTCGGGGAAAACCACCCAAAAAAAGAATAACTTGCTGTTATAACTGACTAAGAATAACTGGCTTCATTTGATTCTATAAACTGCACAGCACTTTGAAGCCCTGCTGCCCCCCCACCCCCCACCTGGGATGTCTATGGGCTGCACTTGAACATATGACGTTCAGGATAAACAGGCTCAGAATGAGCAGGGCTCTCTGGCGAGCCCCCAGCTCAGTGCTCAGCGTTTGGCAGCCGCAGCCCCCATTCCAGGCATAAACAGCAGCGGCAGAGTCCTCCGGTTGCCTGCAATCACAGCAGATGAAAAACTCCTCCCTCCCGCCTTCTCATTGGGCTTGTATGCTCCTGTCCAGTCTCAGTCCTTTGAATGAGTAGGCCTTTTTTAAAATAGTTTTTTAAAATTCCGCACACTCCCCTCGGTATCCACGCGCCTCCTGCTTAGGTGTTTGCGTGGGTGCTCCTGAGTGAGACATTCCCGGAGGACTCGGTTGATCTAAGAGAGAGGAGGGATGGATGACCGAGGTCAAGCCTGTGACACCTAAGAGACGCACCCTTCCCCATCTCTGTGCATCCTAGACATGGGGGCTCTGTACTCATGGCTGCTGGGCAGTACAGATGCAATCGGTTTCAGTTATGTGAAGTGTCAGGCTTGTAATATCTGAGTAAAAATAATTTTGGGATAAAATGAGCTGTTTTACAAAGACGTTCACTTGTGCTGCCCTGCCTGTTCGAATTTGTCTTTCTGAAACCTTTATGACATTTAAGGGTTAAATAATTACATTCCACATGTTTACTTCCCATGTGAAAATGATAAACGGGCCAATACCATCTCTTCCAGTAAAATGGCTAAGAAAAGCCAAACAAGCACTCAGATGGCATCTGCCCTTTTGGTTGTGCATTAATTCTTTCTTTTACTTCTGCAATCTAATTTATGGAAAAGCTTTTATCCTAATTAAGCAGAAGTGAGTTTTGTTCTTAGCCATGAAGGACCAGAGGGACTACTGACCATTGTTTACTTGCAGGGCGGACAAAGCCTAATGTGATCAGTAACGATCGTGCTCCGGAACGGGCACGGGTCGATCGGTGGCAGGCCAAACGACAAGACAGTCTTTGTCCCATGTCGGGGCCGGAACATCGCTGCCATGCGCCGCTGCTCCTGGCTTCTGCGCCAGAGAATGTCCGGGGCTGCACTGTCAAGGCCCGGAGCCATTGGCTCTCTGTTTTGCCAGGCACTGTTATCCAGAATGACGGGCGGTGCTGCCTGGATGCCATATGTTCCATGTGTACAAGTGGCACACTGTTGAAAACCAGCTCACGCGGTCTGTCTCCTCTTTCTTTGTCCTTTCAGGAAACATCCAGGGAGCAACCATCATTGACGCGCTGGACACTCTGTACATCATGGAGATGTACAGTGAATTTCAGGAGGCCACCGAGTGGGTGGAGAAGAACCTGGACTTCAACGTGGTGAGTACCAACTGTAGTTCCGATCATGTTTCTCTCCTACTGATTTAAGACTTGGCTCTGAGACACTCATTACTCCGGGTTACCTCAGCTACACAAGGTGACTTTGCCACTTTTTTTTTTTTTTTTTTGATGACTCAAGATAATTACACCATGACAAACGGTCCACTGTGACGAGATGTTCAGCTTGAATACACTGGCTGACAAGCATTCACCTTGACTCAATCCTTATGCAGCTGTGTGGGTGGGGGGATTTTGGTGGGTCAGTCACTGCTGGCCTGCCCTCTTCAGTCCTGAAGTAATGCTTCTTCTGAGCCTCTGTACTCCCCACACACACACACACACACACACACACACCCATGACTGACAGAGCCTCTCCTGACATTCCTCAATGAGAGTGAGGCTGTTTGTTCTCCAGAACCCTATCGGGGAGCACTCAGACATTCTGAGCACGGCCGTCTCTGTTGGTGCATTTGTCCAGACTGTCCAGCAGACATGGAAAGTGAGCTGCATGCTTTGCTGCCGTGTCCTTGACTGAAACATGGCTGCTATTTGTACACAATATTGTGATTGTCCAGAGGGATGGCTCATTACTTTGTACTCCCAACCCTTTATGTTCACCTAAACTCAGAACAGCAGTCTGTAATAGACCCTATTCTACCGTTTGTGGTCTGAACCCTTTGTTGCCGTTTGTTCTCCTACTGTTACTGATTTTTTTTTTTTTTTGTCTTTTTTCCATTGTACATCAGAGTGCTTTTTTTTTTGATGTTTTCTTCCACGGTTCATTTCCTCCCTCCATCATAACTGACTATTTCACATAGAGCGGTGCCAGTTGGCAGGGCGTGCAGTCTCTGTATAAAAGTTGGATCGTTTCGTATCGCTGCTACATGTGGACTTTTAAGGTTAAATCGGATGCTTTTAGTTCAAACTTGACCAGTCCTGGGAGAGCTCAAGCCCTAAAAGGCAATCTGCATTATTGGTGTTATGTAACGAATTGTTTACAAAAAGGTATTATCCAACGTGCGCAACTTAACTGCAATGATGGTTTTTCAGAGCTGCAGAAATTTACAGAGGGCTTGAAATTCATGACACCAACCTCTGAACCAAATTGGAAGAATGTAAGATTTTCTTTGATCTTTGGGGATTTTTCCCCCTCAGATCCGGGCTGCTTTGTGAGATGCTGCTCATTATCAACTCTCTGTGGACACCTCACTTGTTAAGAAGTGCTAAATTCTTGTCCAGCCTCATACTTTTCTGTGGGGGAGGGAAATATTAACGATCAGACATTTTAATGAACAGAATTAACAGACTTTTAATTGAAAGCCTTTCCCCGTCTGCCCTGCAGCAATTTCAGCTTGAAAGAAGCCCTCTAAAGCCTGAGTGAACAGCACATTAAAATTCAGTCTTCTGAACGCAGTGTCTTTTAATGTGAAACTAGATGTAACCGTCCCCTATACCATGCAGACATGGGGTGATGTGTAAGATCCCCTTTGACCTCTGTGGCGGCCCTTTTTACCCGAACGAGCTTTGGTGATACCATGAGACGGTTGTGCTGCCCTACTTGACTTCTAACGTAGAACTACCTCTGTAGGATTATTGAGGTGTGGTTCTCATGTTGCAACTGCAGGGATGTGGCAAAAGGCAAAAGTTGACCATAACCTTATTCCAGTTTCATTGTCACGTACAGTGTGGTCACTGACTGTGACTGCAGCCAGAGTGGGTCTGAAGTGGTACATGTTAACCCAGATTCTGCACACTGCCTTCAATGTCTGTGATTTCAGTGGCGACCTACGAGGGCTGTACCGTTGTTCAGAGGAGTCGTAAACATCCCCTGCAGAGAGGTCATTGAAGAACCTCCCTCACAGCCACCCTCCTGCAACAAGTTAATTAATTCAGAGTGCAGTATCAGCAGTGGCTACCGAGTCACTGGCATCTTTTACCCCTTTCCTCCGAGAGAAAAAAATTGGGATCAGCAGCTGTCAGCTCTGACCTTTGCCCGGCAACCTTCATTGTCTGTGAAAAAAGGACGTTGCTGGAAGACGTAGCTGTCAGCCGGCCGTGTTATTGAGAGAGAGGAGAGCCGACAACCAGCAGAGCAGAAGGGAGCGTGCCGCATTGGCGTCTGTCAGCTCGCCAGGCCGGGCTAACTCACACAGGACACTAAAGGACAGCTCTTTCAACCCAGAGATATGACACAAAATCACTGTGATAGAGGCAAAGCGTTGATGAGAAGTAGCCTGTTCTGTCTTGTAATGGTCTCAGGAGGGTTGCTTGTGTTAGTGCATTAAAGATTACAGCAACTCAACAAGAAAACGGTGCATACGGATGAAATATTGATTGTTTTATTGTGTGTTGATACGGAAAGGAGTTGCTGTCATTTGATTTGCTGCTTGGACACCACCTGTATGTGCGGTTAGCAGACTGTAGCCAGCCCAAGAACAGTGCACATTCTTTGTTCCTGAAGAGAAGAAAGCACTCAAGTGTGCACCATTCATGGGTAGGGAAAAGCCAAGTGTAAAGGTATATTTAAATTCCATAACCACTGTGGTCTTAATGGTGTAGATGTCCTGCTGCCCAAACATGTAGGCACTGCTGCTGGAGGAGCCGGTGCCAAGAGCAAGCAGTTCTAAAGTGATCTAGACGTACTTCAGATGCTCTCCTGGACACGTAAACACACGTGTGCCTTAGACAGGAAGTACCTTTAACTTTGCACGAGGATGTCAGTTAGGCAGGAAATAGGAGAAGATCTTGAAGAAGAGACTGGAAACAATGTTAGCAACAAAAAAGGAAAAAAAAAAAAAAAAGATAATTTTAAACACATTTAAAATAGACTACTTGCACAGGCCTTCTCCAAGGTTGACTTGATAAGGTTAATGGGCAATAACTTTTATTATGAACTTAAATACCAGTTTGTAACAAATGGAAAAGTAATTTTAATTGTGCCCCACTGTTTTATTATGCTAATTATCTAATTGCATAATTTGCATAGTCTCTGCTTTGGTAAGTCATGGTGATAATTTTGACCGTCAGAATTCTATTCATTCCAAAATAATATCTCTGTGGGCGAAATGAATTTATTCTGAGGAAAGTGGTTTCTGTTTAAAGGAAAACAAAGCGTTTAGAAGCTCCTCTCATTTCATGTGAATAATTTTGTGAAAC
This sequence comes from Chitala chitala, assembly GCA_025773905.1. NCBI lineage: Eukaryota > Metazoa > Chordata > Actinopteri > Osteoglossiformes > Notopteridae > Chitala > Chitala chitala. The sequence goes on along the minus strand of JABJVR010000755.1, from coordinate 7,244 downwards.
TGCAGTGAAAGGGTGTACTCATGGAGGTTTTTTCCTGCCTTCTCTCATGCAAATGACAGTCTGGACATATTTATGACTATTTTTATATTTTTGGTAGGCGGATGTCGTTCGTATGGAAATGCTTCAGTGTTATACCCCCCCGATCTTTCAGCAGACATCATTCTGCACCTGATTTTTCTGTGCTTGGTTTTATCTTTAAGCATGGGGAAAATGCCCCTTGAATTTGCAGCCTATATGACGTCCTTGTCACCAGGGAGACGCGATCATGTACCTTGGCAAATTATTTTGTGGAATCACCAGAAGGCTGAATATGACAAACAGTTTTATCACAGACTCAGAACCTGTACCCAGTATTGCTGTGTCCTCTATTGGTCTGAGATAGAGGAGGTGCACAGCTTTCATTGTGGACTAATGAAAATATACAGTTGGAGCACTGCAAATGGTAATGAACTAATGATTAGAAGACAACATCAGAAGGCTCCAGGATTTTAACACTTAAAAACTGTCTGGGTGTAGGTTGACACTTATGGCCTTAAATGCTCGGCACGTATAAAATGAAAAGCCCACTCTATTTTATTTAATCTTTTCATCCGTCCCCATTTGTTCTCAGGCCGTTCACATGAGGCCCTGATAATGACTAGTGAAGTGGTACCTAATCCATGTGATTGTGCTCAGTGTGCAGAATTGGCCTTAAGTCTCAGGGGTTACTCTGAACTAACTTTGCATTTCCCATCCTGCCATGGCTTTTCAGCCATCTGATTGGATTGATGCTTGGGAGGGAGGGGCATGGTTGTAATAATAACAAGATGGCTTGAACTATACAAACACTGTTAACTCAGATGCTGTTATGGGACTATGATTGTAACATGTTGCTTTACTGGGTGAGATTCCTGTATATAATGTATAATGTGCCTTCTTTAAGGCATGGAGGTCTAGGCAGTGTAGCTCATTTGGTCTTCACTCTGAGTTATGCTGTGTCGTTGCCAATTTCCTTGCACGTAGAGTAACTGTATAAGGCACCATCTCCAAGCCAGAGATCACAGTGACTCCTGAGCTGATGGGCCTTCAGAATTCCACTGATGTCCTGTTTGTCTCCTGCTCTGTTCTTCTCCAGAACGGCGAAGTCTCCGTCTTTGAAGTCAACATCCGGTTTGTTGGAGGACTGCTCTCTGCTTACTACCTGTCTGGAAAAGAGGTATGCAAATACTTGAGTGAAAAGCCTGCTTGAGTTCAAAACACGCGCTCATCCTTTACAGGTCAGGTTGCACAAGTTGCTGGAGAGGAAGTCTTGGTGTATGGTTTGAAAATGACTGAGACAGTGAATGTTTCAACATAAAGTCTGTAGAAGAACAACCACCCTTCAGATTTAACCATGTATGCGAGTGGGTGTTTATTTCTATTTGTCGGTACGTGTGCATGGGAGCCAATGAATTGCTGACGTTATTTCCCTTAAATAGATGCAAATAGATTTTTTTCCATATGCATTTTGGTCTTAAATGTAAAGTGTAATTATTAAGGATGTAATGATATTCTCAGCTTAGGATATGGTTTGATTCATGATAATGGGTTCACAATTAAATTTTCTCACAATGTCAGAAATACAGTTGTAACAATAAACTTTTTTTAAATTTCTGAGCCAAAAACAATGGCAAAGTATATTTGTTCTTCACAAGCAGTGACTGTAACATATTGCTAGTGTTAGTAGTTGTGTAAGCCCTAGCTTGGTTCAGAGACCAATACCAGGACAGCCCTGAAAGTAGTGGGTGTGTAAACTGCGAAATGCATATTTTCTTAAAAAAATTTTATTGCATGTTTAAATAATTTAATATTAAAAAAATATTCAGAATCAATTTTCCTAAATAAATATGTAATAGACCAAAGGAAAAAATTATAAAAAGTACAAGGACTAATCAATTTTACTATATGTCAAAAGTGAGTTGTCAGCACGTGACCCCAGCATGTCACAGCTGGAGATGCTGCTGTCCCAGACCCTCTGTGTGTGTGCAGTGAGAAGCTGGCAAACGAGGCTATGAAACCTTCCAAGCTGCTTCAATACTTAGGGCGAGTTAATATTTAATTTGTGCATAATAATATTGAATTTAATATTTAATACTTTGTGTTGGTAATGCTTTTTATATTAAAACATGACAATGTTAGCATGCAGTGCGATGCCATCGTCATCTCCACGGTATTCTGGCACGATGTATCGTTACGTCTTCAGTAACGATGTTACGTAACGTCTTGCCGTACAAGGTACACTCCATAAAACTTGCACATATCAACTTTAAGCTACAAATGTATCCACCCCAACATGGGGTGAAGTCTTCCAAAAAGATGGCCATTAAAACTGATAAAAACCAGTTCACGGTAATGGAGGACATTTCAGTCGGAACTTGAGAAGGTGCCAAAGGCAAAGATGGGGAAAAATGTGTTGAGTGGCATTAGGCCTGACAGTTTGTGAGCATGAAGCCTTCTGTAAAGGAAGAGGAAGACTAGTCATTTATCAGCAGATTTAGCACAGTCTCGCTGGAGGTGCAGTTCTGCCTGGCACCTCTGGGCTCCCCTGTGACCTCCAGGCCCGTTCAGCTCTTCCCATTTGTGCTGTCTTTGCTCTCTTTTTCTGGATTCTTCTTTTTTGCTCTATGCCTTCTAATCACTCGCCTTTTTAATTTCCAAGTATTTCTATCAGTAAACTTTTTGAGTGGAAAAATGGAAGTGTTTCTAATATTTAGAAAAGCTTTCTAAAAGAAAAATAACCAACAGAACCTTATTCACAGTTTACCTAACATGAAAATCTAATTTGTTGTTTTTAATTGCAGAAGATGTTCACAGTCTTCCACAAAATAGCATTTATTTGCCACATTTGCACTTCTAAGATAATTAATCATGTAGCAAATGCATCTTTTATGCAGTCATTTTTCATATTAAACAGGCAGGCCTAATGCAAAATTTCCCCTTAATCCTGTTAATCACAGAGGAATGTCCAGTGCTAGGTTTCTTGATGGAAGGTGCATTTGTACAATGTAGCACATGGTGTCCAGCTAAGGTCCAATCAATATGCATTTAATTGAAAAGATGCCGTGTTTATGCCAAGATTGGCACCATTTGGAAAAAATTACATTTCTTCTTGTGTTATGCATTCTGAACACTTGGTCCTAACTAATGTGCAAATTTTTCATTAATATGCACACAGTCATAGTTGTTTATGAATGACATGTAAAACCACACCCCTTTTTTGTAACATGGAGCATTCCTGCTTATTACTTGACACACGGTGCAGTTTGTATAATTACTTTTTTTTTTTTTTGTAATTTTGTACTTTGTAATTTCAAGGTAGTGAACATGCCTGAGTCAGACTCTGTAGGTAAGCACCAGAGCAGTGGTGCTTTATCCTGACTGAAGTTGCATTCGTGCTGGAAATAAACAGACTGAGGCTACAATGCGAAACAACTTCAGCGCCTGAAGTCGTTCATCTCCAGCCTGACCCTGACGTAGATGATGGAGTGACTTGCGTGCTACAAAGCCCGAGAATCCCTGGCACCGAGGACAGGAATTATTCATGACTCTTTCAGTTTGGCTCCGAGAGGTTTTTAATAAAATGGAGATCTATTGGAATTTCCCCGGTGCTCTCTCTGTGGGAGGGGGCCATCGCCTCAGCTCACGCTTCAGTCTTGAGAGCCTCTCTTTGCCCCATGAAACCCCTTCATTGATGGTCGGGATTTATGTTGTCAAAGCTGGTAAGTGTAGAGACACAAACCGGAGGTGCGTTTGGCGAGTGAATGATTAGTGCTGCTGTTTTGATGTTATTATCCATTATCACACCCATGGAAAAAGTCTTGGCTGCATTTCCATTTGGTCTAGCATTTAACTTTTTAATGTCTCAGTGGAGAAATCAGTCAATAACAGAGCTTACAAACTGAAGGATGAGAGATCAACAGGCAGGCTGCTGACTACTTCTGTGGTGGGAAGTCAGTTGCTGTTTTTTTACTTTTTAAGATGGGTCCAAATTCCACAGCATGGCAGAAAAGGCTGCGGCGTGTGCAGGCCAGACTGGCTCGGGAAGCAAAGGCTCACGGTTCTTCATGGAAATCAGAAATGAAAAGAGGAGTGTCCTGATCTCGGGGAGGGGCTGTTATTTATTTTCATCGTCCTTGCTGACGTGTACGCTGAACTGTTAAATGTACACGAGATGAGACAGATTGGGGCTCATGCCTGGCTCTAAATCAACAGTGACAGCTGTGTAAATGAGTGTGGCAGAAATGACAGCTGATTTTGTGTTTCAAACCGTGTTGTCCTGCTTTGTTTCTGTGGTTTAAATATTGATGACTATAGGCCTTTAACTCTGAGGGGGTGTGAATTTGTATCTAAATTCATTGAAAAAAAATGCTGTGTGAGGCCACTCTTTCAGCAGTTGAACAATTGCATTATTAGCAGTTAGCAAAATGGGCAGCGGGTTAACATGGGAATTACATCAAAGGAGAGCGTGACAAGGTACCCGACGCTTTGAGAACCAATGGACAGCTCTGGCTGACTGAAGACGGGTGCCTGAAGGTTCTTAATCCTGATGGGGCAAAGTAAGTCTTCTTTCTTATCTTTTCAACACAAGTTCATTTGGTCCTTGAGGATTTGTTGTGATTTCTGCAGCACAGTGGGGTGAGTGGAGGCGTGACTGAAGGCCTGGGATTGTTACTTAGAGTGTCGTCAAGAATCCTGTGCACCAGATGTGCACCGGTCAACCACTCCGTGCACGTATGTCTGTGTGGGTGTGTTTGTGCCACCACCTCAACACATTGGCTATGGCAATCATGCTGCCGTGGTGATTCTGGAAGTCAGCCGCACTCCCTAGAATGCCGACTGCGTTGCGGGCGTCCCTGCGCCCTGACTGCAGCTGTCCCCTGAGGGATGCCTTATCTCCTCCTTGTGAAAAAGCCGGATAGACTGGAGGACAATTGCGGGGTTAAAGCAGAGTGAAGCACGGACTTCAATGTGGGCTTCAAACCAGGAGGCTGAGGGAAGCCAGAGACGAGTCCCAGAGGATTGTGGGGATGGGGGAATGTGGGGGTTAAGTCAGGAAAGTGATTACATTTTTAATGCCTGCCGAAACAGAGGTAATACACAGCGACATGCTGGAGGCGGGTGTCACTCTGTGCTGGTGGGGAGAGTTTAACGGCGAGTTGTGAGATCTTCATCTCCAGGTCCAGAGCCACACCGCTGCTCCCTCTTGCCTGGCGCTCAGAGCTGACGGACCCTTTGATGAAATTTTTATCACCAAAACTACGCAGGCGTGCATCCTGGCTTGCATGGCAATCAGGCGGCGCTGCGTTGCTCTAAACGTGCACACTTGTGGGGAGAACTGCAGGCTCACATGCAAGCTCTGGCCGCACTCAGGTTTGGAGAAGCTGTGAGCGGAATTGCGATGCGTGCTTTCAACCGACCCGCGGGGTCTGAGCAAATGGAGGAGGGCATTTATCTGTAAGGTGTGTGAGGGGAGCCTGCTTTTTAACACCCCAGTGGCACTGGTCCCGGGTTATTTAACTCTGCGTGATTAACAGGCAGATTAATGAAAGCCTGATTTATGTGTTTATTATTTATAGCTGGCGAGATTGCCTTTGCTGGCGTGTGGGGCCAGCTCAGCTGACCTGTTGGAGCTAAGTGCTTAGCTCCAAATATTGATTTCTGAGACCATAAATCTTTTTGCGTAAAAGAACATGGCAGGATTAAATCCGTTCTTTTCAGATCATGGAGATTAGGAGAAAACAGCCCATAATCTAACCTGATTGTGTGTTTTAGGTCTTAGTTGTGGGGTTATGGGAGGATTTTGTTTATCCTCCAAAATTGCAGCTGAATCAGATTGCACTCCATTAGGAACAAAAGTGCCAAAACAAGATGGAAACATAGGGAGGGCAGGGTTGTGAACAGAGGCATGTCAATTTAAACCCCTAAGTGTTGAGTTCTTCCATCTCAGTTTCAGCTTTGCGTGAGGCTGGCACGTGTCAGCTCTGGTATGCAAAGAACCACAGCGGGGTTAGAAGAATAATGAATTGGACATGGATCACTCTGCTGCTGTAGTTCGGGGGAGGGAGGCGTGGATCATGTACAGCATAAATAATTAAAGAAGCCCTGCCTTTAATACTCCTCCGAAGCCAGGTGGAGGAGAGCCCCAGTGGTGCCACTCACTTTCACTGCTGGAGTAGAACCACACGATGACTTTGTATGGTGGTGCAAAGAGGGAGCTGATGGATGGTGCGTGTGGGGAAAAGTGTGTTCACTTTGCCAATGATCAGAGTGATGTTGGCGATGGCAGGGAGGCTGACATCGGCAAGGCTGACATTGGCCATGGCGGCGAGGCCGACGTTGGCCGCGGTGGCGAGGCTGATATCATGCTTCCCTTTAGTCTTGTCATCAGCTAGTCTTGTCGTATTCACACCAGTAATCAGGAGCTGTGATTCATGTGGCTGTCTGGCTTGGTGAAATGCCAGCACTGCTATAGCCAGGTGTCCTCTGTTAATGGCTTGTTGCGTAGTATGTAGTTTGGTAGCCTGGGCTGGGCCCGGCTGTTATGTGCATGGTTTTTCCTGTTTTCTCTCAACTATCCTGGCCCACCAGTCAGTGTTAATAATACCAGTGACATAAACTGTTAGAAGACTGAAATAAATGTTACATTGTAATCGCTTGAGTGTGTGTCACGTCTCCATGTGTGCTTCAGCTGTAGAGATGGCTCTTTAGTGACACAGAGCAGGTGTCACCACCCTGCTTCTCTGTAAAGGTGCCACTCTGTCAGTGTTTGTCAGAGGCATGCCATTACCAGCCCCTGTCAAGGTGTCTACAGGAATGTCCAGTAGGGTGGGAGAAGAGCATGGCGTGTCAGCCCCCCTTTCTAGCCCAACCTTTTTGGCTTGTTCTTTCCAGCACCGCCAGTAGACAACAGGCCAGGAGGGGCCTTGCATCAGTGCAGGCGATGCTTAAATAAACGTTATGAACCTACAAGGCGCACGCCGTGCCAGCATGCCTGATGACTTTTGTTTCACTCCCTGTTAGGTTGCCATCTCAGCTTCCCTCCTTGCATTATTTACTTATTTTTTTTGTAAGTAATGACTCAGAGCCGCCTCCTGAGGGCTGTGCTGCAAAGTGCTGGAGAACCTGGACCACTGACATTTTCTAGGGTGCGAGTGTTTGATATGTCATTTGGGGGGGGGGGGGGGGGGGGGGGGGGGGGGGGGGGGGGGGGGGGGGGGGGGGGGGGG
>JABJVR010000754.1:0-20494 GCA_025773905.1 Chitala chitala | reverse complement strand
CCCCCCCCCCCCCCCCCCCCCCCCCCCCCCCCCCCCCCCCCCCCCCCCCCCCCCCCCCCCCCCCCCCCCCCCTGTTATATTGTTATCAAGAAAGCCTTGCCATTATGTGTGGCGTTGCTTTTGCGGCAGTGTGCCATTAGGAGAGATGCGCCTATGTGCTGAAGCCCCTCCTTTGTGGCAGTTGTCCGCAGCTTGGCCTGGTCCAAAACCCGTATCACTGTACAGGCAGTGAAGTTAATCAAGATGTCCAACAGCAGCTGAAATGCCATGATGCAGAAGGCTGGCTTCTGAATCAAGGCTCCGCCCACTTGTGATCATGCCCCGCCCACTTGTGCTCCCAGCCCTGCCCACCATTCTTCCATCTCCCCCACACAGAATCATGCAGGAAGGCATGGTGTAGTTTTTGTCCAGGTGGCCAGAGAAAAGGCTGGATGTGCAGAAAGTGGCTGGTTTGCAGCCGTGCTCCTGTATATGCCAACATACCGAGGCTGAATTACTGTTCATAGTTCTCATTGCATTCCATGAAAAGAAGCTCCGCCCTTCTTTGAGCATGAAATGTACCCACTTGATGGATTAGTCCGATAAATAATTCAGCTCTTTGGCGTTGTGGATTCAAATGGAAATGGATTCTATTTATGGTGGCAGCACAGAGGTCAGGGGAGACGGGTGACTTTGTGCAGCTTGTATTTTTGAGCTGTTTTGTTACTCTTCCTGCACCTCTTGGGGGGGGGGGGAGGGTTCAGCAGAGTGGGTGTAATTGCACACAGAAGCACACCATCCCTGTCTGATCCTACAAGGCGGAACACGCTTTTAATTAGAGGACGTCCTTCCTGGTGCTGACCGGGTTATACTTAGTTTTCCCCGCTGACACCTGACAGCGTGACATTTCCAGCTGGTGCGCAGGGCCACCTCGGACCAGGTGACACTAACATGAAGGTCGTACCTTTACCACCCCCCCCCACCAGCACCACCGCTGCTGCCGCTACCAGTGACTGAAAACCAGCTCTGGAGTTCTGATGTCGGCTTTCTAACCCCCCCCCCACCCATCAGGACAAGCGTTGCCATTAATCATGGGTAGTGCTCCGTGCAGATTGATGACACGGGGGCCTGATCCATGCGAGGCTCCATCCAGTGATAGTGGCGGGAGGTGAGCGTGGCAGGGAAGGGGTTGACGGGGGGGGGGGGTAGACTGTCACCACAGCCCCCAACCGGCCCGGACATCAGTCAGCCTCTGAGAGATAACCTCTGGCGTCCGCAGGGCTGAGCTGTTAAATACGTGCCAGGACAGATGAGAGACCAGCCAGGCTCTTTGTTCCGGTCCTGGCAAGCGAGGAACATTTCTACATTTTTAATTATTTGTTCCCTGTCTAAGCCCAGTGAAACGTGACCCATTTTTCCCATCATCATGGGGGGGGGGGCTTGGTTGAAAGTGACTGCTATTCAGAATTCTCTATGTGCTCTTAACTAACTGAGTGGCTCGTACGGCCGGTTTTTGTAACGTAGCTGTGATAAGCACCGGCTGTACGAAAAATCCGTTGGGATAATTACGATGTAGACGTGGTGCCCGCCTGGCCATTCCACTTAATGTTCTCCCAGATGTGTCCGTGGACCCCCCCCCCCACCCCCCCATGGAAGCACAGATGCTGAGGTGCTTGCAGCGTTTGGCACAGTTAGGAGGACTCTGTCTGTCTTGGGTAATGGGGGGGTGCTGTGTAGGCAGACAGCAGTGAGACGAAGTTGTCGGAGCGTCAGATCTTTTCTCCAGAGGGCCCGTTCAGACAAAGCGTTCACAAGTTTGCTGCCCAGCCGTCTCTGTCGCAGAGCACTCTGGGACATTTGCGCGTATCAGCCGGACCGTTTTTTTTCTGCCGCCCTGAAAAGCGTCTAGGTGCGAAAAACGCTGTGGTTACGCTTCCTCGGGCCCGCCGGGTTCTGACCCGCCGGTCCTACACGCTTGTATCACAAACGCCATTTTTGTTTGTAACGCTGCTTCCTTGCGGCGGCACCTTGCGTTCGTTTGTGTAAAGAGACCTGAACTCTGCGACGACGCGCTGCTCTGTGCGTCTGCTTAAAATGACCTCTGTTGTTAGCATATGTCACCTGCGCATACTTATGAGGGCCGAGCTCCACAAGCCGAGTTTATTTATTTACTTGTGTTTTTTGAGCTGTCAGGAAATGTGCTATTATATGATATGGGAATAAAGGTTAACAGTTGAAAAGGCAACTTTTTATTTTTTTTAAATTCTGTCTTGAGGCTGCATGCGTGGGTTACACGCGTGACCAGGGGGAACCTCTGCGTCCGCCTGGCGCCTGACCGCTCTTGTGATCTGGGCCCCCTTGGGTCGTGCTCCAGGGCAGAGTCAGCTCGGGTCCAATATGTCGCATCTGCTCCGCTTTGCTTTTGGTTTTTGTGAGTCCAGTGACATGTCTGAAGAGGACTGAGTTTTTTTTTTTTTTCCCCCCCTTTTGTGTCCATGTCTTTTCAGTTTTTTTTTTTTTTTTTTTTTTAAAACCTTTTAAGACTTTTTTTGTTTTCACTTCCTGGTCTACTGGTCTCAGGTTTGTATGAAAAACCTACAATGACTGGTTTTTGTCCCCCTGCTGCCACTCCCGTCCCCCCCCCCACCAGCCGCAAACCAGAGGGAAGCTCAGAAGACGATGTTTTGCGTGAAGCGGGAGGCTGAGCCGGAGGAGTCCTCAAGCCGGCGTAGCTATGCTTTCTGTCCGGAGGGGCCTGCTGCTGACAGCCCCTTGGCCAACAGCAGCCTGCCGAGGCAGGACATCAGCGTGAAGGTGGCATCGGAGATGCTGGTGAAGCTCTCAGGTACGACTTTCCACCCCTGTGGGAAACGGCAGCTTGTGTGTGTGTGTGTGTGTGTGTGTGTGTGTGTGTGTGTGAGTGAGAGACCGTGATGGCCAAAAAAAAATTGCAACTGAAAAATGTAAGTTTTTAGCGTTTTTCTGCAGTGCAAACCGTCATCAGACAGTGCGGATCTACCAAAAGGAGACTGTGTGTGTGTGTGTGTACAAGCTAATGGGATCTTCACCAAACCTGTTGTCATGGGGGATTCATTTTAGTAAGTGTTTGTGTGTGTGCATGCATGCGTGTGTCTGATGACGTCCCTCTTCCTTCCCCAATTTCTCCACCGCTCTGAAGCCCCCCAAGATTTTACTGTATTTGGTCCTCAGCCTGACCTCTGACCCCTTACAGTCCAGATTTCTAGGTTTTTGGCTTCCAGCATGGTGCCAAAGTCCATACCAGCACTGATGACTTTGCACAAGGCACTACAGCGGAAGACTGTGCCAGTCCTTAAATTTAATGCCTCCTGAACCTTGACGTTAAGTGCGGGTGACATCATTGCAATCGGAAAAATATATCACAGCTACGGCATTAAGCTGTAGGCAAAGGCGTAACAACCTCACTCAAACTACCCTGCCTGTACCAAGGCAAGGCAGGGCCGAATTTTTGGCCGTCTTGTTGCATAACGCTGCCATTACTCGCAGCTGAGTTATTGTAACGCCGAGCGCTGGCGTGCAGCTCGGGCCCTGGTCAGAGTTGGAGACCCGTCGCTACTGTGGCTCACGTCCGACCGCACTCGAATCCGCTATGTCAGAAGCGGGCCCTGGTATGCCAAGCTCCATCCCTTCCCCCCACCTCCACTTCCTCCTCTCACTGTCTGCCTGATAACAGGCAGGTAACAGATAATCTATCTAATCTGGCACTGCAGGACAGGGCACCTGTCACGCAGTGCTAAACACGTGCACGTCCCGGTGAGCTCCTTCTCGTTAGAGCCGCTCTTCCTGACCGCCTCTCACCGGCCTCAGTCTCTGCAAGTGGCAGAATGCGGCGGGGTTTGGAAATGCGTGCTTAGTGCAAATTTCTCCGCGCGCAGTGCTGAGCTTTGGGAACTGTGACAACTGTATTTTTAACCTAATTACCATGCGCACTGTAAATTATGTAAGATGTGAAATGATATGGACACATGGCACTGAAGTCTCCAGGCGTTCGCATCTGAGAGCCTCATACAGCAGGCCTCGTTCCAGAAAGGGTTCACGAGGGCGTGTCGGATGGTTTTGATGCGGTCGCCCGTTTATCGGAAGCCAACTGGACAGGCTGTCTGAATTACGAAGGTTTGCTGAATGCTTGACGTTAGGGTTTGGGACTGCACTGGGGTATATTGCGAGGTTGGCTGTGATTTCCGTCACACCCTGAGACAGTGGTGCTCCACCTCAAATTCAGAAAGGTCAGCCGGAGTGCTCAGGGTGCGTCTCCTTCTGCATGAGACAATCGCCCATCGCACCCCCTGGACTTGACGACACCAGTGGAAACACTCCTAATCAGAGCCAGTACTCCCCTCTTTTCTGTTCTTTTGTGCGACGTGCCCTGTTTTATTGCGTTCGGCTTTGTTCAGGAGACTGGGGGGGAATTAAATGCAGAGGGATGTGCTGTTCCATTTATCAGGAACACACTCGGTGAGGCGAGGCGTGACTGTCCGTGGGCACCCCCAGCCCCCCCACCCCTCCACCAGTACAGATGAAGACAGAAAGGCAGCGTGTCCCCTTGCTGACTCTGGCCCACACGTCTCCTGGTCCTGTGTCGCCCGTGCCGCGGGCGCCTTGCGCAGGTGTCAGCCGGGTCCACCGGCTGTCAGCGCCGCTGTTTGGCGATGGCACAGATAAGCTGTGAAACCCAAGGCCCACGGTGCGCTGTGCCCACGCAATATAGGTTGCGCTCCCTGAACGGCGGGTTGGGAGCCAGTGCAAGCCCGGCTTTGTTAACCTTCCTCACTGCCCTGTGGCAGCAACTCCGCGGCACGGATGCCAACTCGTCAGGTAGCATGGCATGGCACCCCATTCTCTTTTTAAATAAATAAATAAATGCACAGATGGCGGCCACCAACCTGCTATTTTTAACGCAAGGTTTATCCCACCTTTTGAAACACAAGAGCAGAGCATTATGGGTGTCTTGCCCCTGACTGTCGGACATACTTTACATTCGGGTTCAAAGTTCTGCTTGTCGTACCAAGCAGCGTTTAGGTTTTGTTCCCGTTCTAGACGTTTTTTCTTTTTTTTTTTTTAATGAATCAGAGTCATGTAGAGGTGCACTGTAGATTTGTTTTGATTTTTTTCTTAATATGTTGATGCCGTGTGTTGTGTTTGTGAATGTTTATGTGGTATTAAACTTTGGAGATGGCTGGTAGCGCTTGCGGACATTGACGAAGGAGGACGTGCTGTTACTGTCAGCTGCTTCTCCGTCAGCCCACCGCGCCTCTGCCCGTGACCCGCTTAACTCGCTGATTAGCTCATGGTGTCCTGCGGCCCGGGCCGTTTGCCACCCACAGAGAACAAGAAGGACGCCGGCCCTCAGGACCCAGCGGCAGAGGCGGTGAAGGCCGAGCCCATGGAGGTGGACCCGCCCGACCGGAGCCCCCCAGCCGCCTCACGCCTGCTTAACTTTGACTCCTTCCTCGGCAACGAGACAGGCGAGCCCCTGGCCGGCCTCCCTGACGCTCTACTGTGTCCCCAGAAAGTGCTGTTTTCGCAGGACATCTCCGTGAAGATGGCCTCAGAGCTCCTCTACAAACTCTCAGGTGGAAACCTCGTCCTCTCTTACCGATCTGTGTGTCCAGCTTGCAGTTTGTACGCCGAGCTCAACTGGAAGACGAGAATATGAAACGCTTTAGTGCTTCGTCATCTCGCTTTTGTTGTTTGTAGCGTCATGTTCAGGATGTCTGCTAACATGGAACTTTTGTTTGTGGCATTGGTCTAGTTTAGTAACTAACTGTTGTGGTTTCTTACAACTTGTGTGTGTGTGTGTGTGTGTGTGTGTGTGTGTGTGTGTGTGTAATATATAAAACATACATAGGCACTTATTGGTAGTTTCCAGAAAATGTTTTTGTTATGCTAGTAGAAAGCCCTCAGAATGCTGTATGGCATAGCTTTGTGTTAGTCTTTGAAATATGGTTTTTCCTCTAGGATTCTTGGGTGTTACAGGCCGATAGCCTTTTGGTCTTCTGCTGGCGTGTTGCCGGTCCTTGTGGTCTTTAGCAGTCTGTCTACACTTTGTCAGTGAGTCGAGGGAGGGCACGAGGGGCGAGTGAAAAAACGAAAGTGGAAATTAGCACGGTCGTGTTTTGCTCCGTGACGCACCGACCCCAGCAGACCGGCGCCGGAGGTGATCTGCGTTTCGCGGCGGAATCGGGGGCGAGGTCGAGAAAGGCGATGTGGATGCTTCCTTTGAAGCCTGAAAATGACAGGTCTTGTGGCGAACAGGGGTGTTAGTCTGACGGGGATTTTTCATGATCTAAATACGGCGCGACAGGATGAAGAAATGTAACTGAGTCACTGACATTTTGTTCCCGGGACTGCCGGGACGAAGTGGAGATGGGAAACGTGTCGGTGGGCGGACGTGAAGCGAAGGTGTCTGAATGCAAACCCGTTGGACCAGGAGGTGCTGGATTCTGCTGTGTCTGCTGCTGTTTTTCTGCTTGTTGCCTTTTTAAGTGGTTCACCGGTCCGGGGCTGTAGCCTCATAACTTTAGGGTCATGGGTTTGAATCCGGCTCTTGGTGCTGGGTTTGGGTGTTCTCCCTGTGCGTGTGCGAGGTTCACTTCACAGGTGGTTAGATTTTTCTTTTACTCTCCAAGAATGGGCAGGTCAGCTGGATCGGGAGCTCTAAAGTGAAGTTGGCCTGCATGTTTGCACGTGGCTCTGCTTTGGGATGGCGCCCTCTCTGGGCCGGGGGTAAGACCTGGCATCCCCTGTCTTTGTGCCCTTTGCTACTTCCAGCCCCTAGTGACCCCGTCTAGGATATTCAGTTAGAGAATGAGTGAATGAATAAGTGTTTGACTTTCTATTGCAGCAGACACTTAATGGGCTGAATCGATGTTGCCTGCGTGTGTTAATTTCTCACATTATATAAAAAGCGGTTTTCAAACTGTGCTTTTCGGAATTAGAAAAGTCTGTTTTAGCCGAATGGCTGACGAGACTTGCGGACTGTGCTGCGCTATTTGGATTGTGTCATTAAAAGTGAGGAGCACAAATGGCTGCAATGATTTTGGTGGAAAGGTTTTTTATTTTATTTTTTTTTTTTAATAACTGTGGAGTCTGGGTGCCTTATTAAATGGGGAGGGTGAATGGAGGGGATCGTTACTGTATTGGGTTCACCTGACGGTGTCTTGCCTTCTATTTAAGAATTTCTTTGGTGCTCCTTGTCTTACTTTGTGTTACGCTGACATTTTGGTTTTAGATACCAAGTGTCTTTATGACCCAGGGTGATTTCTGTAGGTTCCTATTTTAGGCCCTAAGTGGTACACTAGTGTCTTGTGCCTAACTGAGTCCGTCTTGATTACATAAGGCAGCGGGTAACAAAGTGCTTAAGGAAAAAGGCTTTTAACCTTGAGCCAGTTACCATAAATTTTTCCTGTGTAATATTTAGCCGTGTAAAATCTTAAGCGGAGAGCTGAATAATCTGAGGACTGGCAAAATATAACCTGACTCCGGCATTCATAAAGAGTAGTGTAAGGATTTGAGGAGTCAGTTGAAGACGTTTTTGCTGGTCGGTCAATTCAGTTAAGCCTGCAGGGTCCTGAATACGTACTTAACTTGAACTGATTCGGTTTCAGGAAAATAATAGTCTGGATAATAGTCATGAATCCAAGTAAATGACCTTTGTGAAAAGGTTACCGGTGTTTGTGAGCCTCTCTGTGCTGCACGTGGGCTGAACTCTTTTTAACGTCGAGCGTTTTTAAAGACATATTTTCTCGTCTTTTGATTCTGATGAAATCTAAGAGCGGGAGGGTTTTCTTGCTGCGGTGTGACATCGTCATGACAACCTTTACAATGTTCTGGGTTTTTTTTTGTTTTCTTTTTCTTTTTTAATCATGATCATATTGTCATATTGGAGATGCAAGGGATGCCCCTGTAAGGGAGTAATTTGTACCTCAGTTGCCCCATATGTGTTTTAATGTATGTGTGTGTGTGTGTGTTTTCTTTTTCTTTATAGAAAAAGTAAGCAAAGCTAAGAACAGCAAGGACAACAACATGATGGGTGTCACGAGGTAAGCGGGTCACATTTCGGTACCGTTCGTTGCCACGGTGAAGCGGACCCTGTTTCACGTGTCCGTTCTGTATTACTCAGGCCCTACTCTGAAGAGCGCTTCAGGCAATCGCCGTTCACCTCGGGCTCTGGTCACACGCTTCCCGGTGAGGTGGGCTCTTCCGCGGGGGGGCCGTCGCTACAAGGTAAACTTCACCAGATCAGGTCCTAGTTGGGGCCCCCCCCCCCCCCCTTTTGTGTGGATGCAACAACAACCTTTAGTGTTTCTGTGCTGTCGTTCTCTGCTGCCATAGAGTTTGGTGTTCTGTGCCCTCAAAGCCCCCCCCCCAGGCTGAGTGTCACTGCTTCTTCATGTTTACGCTATAGCTACGTCAATCCTCTCCTCTTCTGCGCCACCATGCAGAGAGCATGTGCCCGCATCTGCATGCATGCGCATGCGTCCGTCAGGCACCACCACCCCCAAACCCCTCAGCTTAAGAGCAGTAATGATTTTCTTTTACATGTCAAGGCTGTCCTATAAGTTAATTTTCCTAATGCGGTTCCCTGTGCGCACACAGCCAGCTCGGGTTCGCCGTTCAACTTGTAAAGGAAGGACTGCGGCATGGAATCCACAGGGGTTCACGCCTGTTCTCCGCTGTAACAGGGGGAGCCAGGGAAGTGCGTGGTCACCGGTGGACCGGCTGTACCGGTGGACTGGCTCTCCCTTCCAGTAATGCAGTGCGAGCTTGCTGCTTCACAGCAACGAGGAGGGGAAAAATGCGCAAACAATAGTCAGTGATGACGCATCTCCTTCACGTAACACATACTGATTATTAATTATTGTTTTTTTTTTTTTTTTTTTGAAATTCCATGTTTTTGATTGTAAATTCCCGTTTCTCAAGTAGGAAGTAAACGGAGCGATGTTATGGTTTCTGTGGAATAGTGTGAAAATCCATCTAATGCCGTGCTCGGTGTCTTTAGCATTGTCTCCGGGGCCTTTTCACGCTAACTCAAAATAAGCTCTGACGAGCAGCGCCCCCTGCATGTGACCGAGGGGTATGTCGGCTCCAGGTCATTTGAAGACCGCGGCCAGGCGAAACGGGTCTGGTCCCTGGGTCCCACAGTCCGCCCCTGGAACGCAGCCCGAAGGGCGCGACGGTACCATTGTGGCCACGCGCGGGTCCTTTAAGGCTCCCAGTAGACTGCAGGAAAGCTGTTTGATCCTGCGGCCATTGTTTTGGCACTCTGACATTGTTGGATCGAACATGAAAGGAGAATGTGAAACCACTAAAGGAAATTAGGTCCCTACGATGAGACGCTGCTCTTGTGACAGCCCAGTATTGAGCGCAGCAGACCATCTTCCCGAGGAGGTGTCGGGTACTATTTATGGGCGTATTGAGATGTTTTTTTGGAAATGACAGCCATTTTCTATCTTGTGGTGCTGGATTACAGATGTTCCATGTGAATGGAAAAGAATGAATTTTGTATCATATACTATATAAATGGAAATTGATTTTTTTTTTTTTCTTCTCCTATGAGGGTATCGCCCTTGCTGCCAACTTTGTGTTAACCTCTAAACCCAAATAAAATGTATTGTGTGTCACGAGCAGGATGCGTGTCCTAAGATGAGCTACCATGTAAAGATCTAGCAGTTCATTTTGAAAATAAAGATGCCTGTCTCGAGTCTGTGAGATGAGATCTCACAACAGGCTGGCTACAGGCAGAGGGTTCTGGGGAATGTGAAGTCAGTGTGGTATTGTGGGAAAGTTAGACATGGTCTGTTCGGGGTCCTTCCTGTGTGTGTTAGTGTTTTCAGCATGGGGCTGACACACAACTAAGCAATGCTGACTGACAGGTGTGTGTCTGAAATAGGCTGGGAGAAGCTCTCCGGGGAAGTGGGGAATGGGACGTCTCCATGGAGACAGAATGAGCAGCTCTTCCCCTGTCCAGTGTGCGGCAAGGTGTTCGGCAGGCAGGAGACCCTCTCGAGACACCTGTCCCAGCATGAAGGTGAGTGCCCCCACCCCAACGTCACCTGTGCCCGCTTCAGTCATAGTATTGTCAGTGTTAAGGACATTTAAACCGACTGTCTGCGCGTGCTTCTCTCGCGTGCAGTGTACCGTACTGTTAAGCGTAGATTTGTAAATCGTCTGTTTTATGTTGCCGTTTATTTGATTATTTAAGCTAATAAGTAAATAAGGTTCACAAAACTGGATTAACCTTACTTTAAAGAGATTACAGTGCTGATCAGTCTGTGAGAGAGATCCAACCATCTTGTTAGGATTTAAGAAGGTTGGCAGTTTGCGATCAGTTTCTCTAAAGCACAAAATGGGGAGGTGAGGTACAGAAACAGAATTCCTTGTTTTATAGCAGCTGGTTGGAAAGTTAACTGAGGTTGTACAGTTATAGACCTCCAAAGTATTTCACTGTTTTTAACTGAAGTCTACACAAAAGCCAAAGACATTGAAACGCTTGATATAAACAGTTGTGTACATATAATTTGCTTTACTTAATCATCTGCACTTTGATGATAGGACAGCACTTACTGTCAGATTCTCTAATACTGTTTGACCCCATTTGTGACATACAATGAATAATAGTACATGTGCAAGTTGCTTTTGACAAAGGCGTCTGCTAAATGAATACATGTAAATGTAAATATAATTTTGGATCTAGATAAGTCTCTCATTGGTGAGCGGTTTATAAAACTCATCATACCATCAGAAACACATCCAAATGCAGTAGAACATTTTAAACATAATACAGTACATAATGCAATAATTACATTTATTCATTTGGCAGACGCTTTTTTATCCAAAGCGACTTACATTTCACATATGTGTTACAATGAGCTAGCGCTGGGTGTCTTGCTCAAGGACACACCTGGTGACTGGGCTGGGATTTGAACCAGGAAACTTCTGCATCCCAGTCTGATGTTCTACCCACTGAGCCACCATATAGTTCTTAATAGTTTGGATAGAAAAAACTGGGGACAGCTTCTAAACGTCCCAAGAAAGGTCACCAGACCCCACATGTATAAGTGCTGATGTATGTGCACCATAACAGCAGTTTAGCACAGACGGAAGGGTCAGAGGTCGCCAGGCTTATTCGTGTCAGCATCACTCGTTCAGCGTAGCCTCTCCTCGGTCGGCGACGGCCAGACAGCGTTCCCTACCTGCACTCCCTTTTACAGTTGCAGGAGAGCGGAAGTACAAGTGTCACCGGTGTCCCTATGCAGCCAAATCGAAGTCGAACCTCAGGCAGCACCTCACCGTGCACTCGGTGAAGCTCGGCGCTCCCGAGCAGCGGACGGGCGAGGCTGCGGAAAGCAGTGAGTCCCAGGACTGCCCTTACTACTACAGGTAGTACTCTCAGAGGTGTCTTCATATTCATCACTGTGTCCCACACTTGCAGCTCTGTATCAGTGGTAACCATAGCACCCAGCAACTATAAGCCACTCAGTGGCCAGTCACGTGTGGGGGTTTAGAGCTCTGTGAATAGTATCTTACAGCTCAAAATGTATGCTTAACAGTAAATTGTGCTTATATAAATCCATCTGCAATACAGAACAAAGAATGCTTGTCGTTTTGTTGAGGCGTTTCCTAACTAGGTTGACCATCGGAAGTGTCAGCCAGTTCTCTTTGTGTTTTTGCCAGCCTGCGTGCTGATTGGCAGTCGTGCTTGTCAGTCTACCGGAGGTGTCACGGACGCCTTTTTGTCTTTCCCTCCTCTACCAGCTGTCATGTGTGCGGGTCTGAGGCGGAGCTCGGCGTACAGTTTTCCGACCACATGTCCCTCCACGGGGACAAGCAGAAGTGGATGTTCTCGCTGTGCTGCCGGAGCTGCGACTTTGTGTGCAGCAGGGAGGGCGAGATGAAGGCGCACATCCACATGGAACATGCAGGTGAAATTGCGGGGGAAGAATGTTTTATGGTGTATCCACTAAGTGACCTGCTGTTTTTCCTTTTTAGGATTAGGATTATTGCTGGTCCATTTCTCTGGTCTACCTGGTTGGCATCATTCTAATATCTCGTTTTTTATGAAAAAATGCTGAAATAATATTTCAGACGTCTTTGACTATTTTGTTCACCCTCTATTAATTTTACAATTCAGTTCAGATTTATATGGGTTTCACCGGTTATTGTAAAAGAATGTTTATTTGTAGGCACAAGTGGTCCATACATTTGAGAAAGTAGTAAATATCTTAATTTGCCCTTTAAATGAAGGAGGTGTCCTGTTGTTTTCATCCACCAAAGAGTTTGTAGCACTGAACTCCTTCACTTGGTGTCCCAGTTACCATTTGAGATGAGCGCCGCCCCACTACATTCTGAAATGTGTCTAAATCATTAGTGTAATTAGTACCTGTGAAGACAAATGTCTACAAGGTGATGGGTACATTTGATGTTTTTTTCCTTTTCTTTTAAAGAAATTCAGAATTTCTAATAAGAACCTATAAGAAACTAATTGTGAATTTTGTCCTGAATCACCACTGTCACTAATGTTTGCAGCATAATTAAGGAATATTTTTATAATTCGTTAATCTCCATGTTTTAGAATAGTTAGCATGGAAAATGGCTTTATTGTGTGCTAAGATAATAAATGCGCATTTACGTGCGTACTAACATAGAAAGCACGGTATCTACCCTACTGTAAGAGCAATGGGTCTTTAGCTTAGAAAACTAGCTCATCTGCCTTATATCGGTACTAGTTGCAGTGCAGTACAGTTCCACAATGGTTCACCTGGTGCCGTGACCGGACACCATAGACAAACGTCTTGTCATTCTGATGACTTTGGTGCAGTACTTACGTTGCTGGTAGTTTAAAAGACTTTGGAGAACACGTGTGACTTTTCAGCAAAGGTGCCGGCCTCCTTAACTGTCTGTCTGCACGGCTGCACGCCGGAGGGCATTGCGCAGCATCAGTGCAACCTGCGCTAAGGTCTTGCATTTTACGTAGGCGTCAGCTCCAGAAGCCCATTCAGCGAGACCAAAAGCACGTCGTCCTCCCTCTCCGCCCTTAGTGACTCGGTCAGCGGCTCGGAGAGCGGCGACGTCCCCCACGCCGGCGACGAGCCGCGTGGCCAGCTGGCCACGCCCTCTTCAGCCGGCAGCCAGTCCAATTCCAACAGCCGCCCGGGGTCGGAAACAGAGGAGAGGTCCGAGAAAGGTGTGGAACTGATTCCGCCCTCAAGTGTGTGCCTAAATATATTTCTAGATATTCATTGACCACAGGAATGTGTCTATATCTGGAGAGGTATACCAAGAGCTAGGTATCCAAAGATTTTTGTTGCTCTGTTTTAAATGTGGGCCTCATTATTTGAGATTACCTTTTTCAAAATATGTTCAATGTTCAAAGGACACCTCCTTCTACCCTACCATTAAGGGTCTGTCACCAGTTTATAAATAAGTTTTATTCATTCACAGACATTGTAACCCAACTCGTGTCTCCGGCTTTACCACAGCGCACTCCAATCCTATCAGTTTTGAATCAAATGTAATTCAGTACAGCGTTACCAAACCTTTTATCACCTATTGATGTATTATCTAGAGTGGTTGAGCCGTGCCCAGCAGATAGTCATTTTGCAGCTCATGCATATACTTTCACACATTAAACAGGACGCCAGTCAACCTTCAGAAGTGGAACCAAATACGACGCTGCTCACATCCTCTTTTGTCGATGTCACTTAAAACTCCCTGGTCTCCATCTTTAGACTTCGACTGCGTGTTCTGCAACCTCGCGTGCAAGTCCAGGGCAGTCTATGAGCGGCACCTGCAGATCCACCTAATCACACGCATGTTTGAATGCGACGTCTGCCACAAGTTCATGAAGAGCCCCGAGCAGCTATTGGAACACAAGAAGTGCCATGCCGTCCCTGCCGGAGGGCTCAAGTAAGGAAAGCAAGTATAGCAGCCGTCCCTTTTCCATTAACCACATAATGCTGCTGCTGTCTCCACCTTTTTGCTTTTTTTTTTTTTTAACCTGATCAAGCTGTCATTTCTATTTTCATTTATACTTAATTTTTTAACTCGATCTGACGTAATAACATGATAACCTGCCACACTTTTCTGCTTACTTTATTTCCCATCAAAACACTTTGCTTGTCTATGGTTCTACCTACCACACTTTTTCTCCCTTCTTCTCTGGCTCCACCCACCACAATTTTCTGCTATCTGGTGCCACCCACCCCACGTTTTTTTTCTCTCTGGCTCCACCCGCCACATGTTTCTCTCATTCTCTCTCTCTCTGGCTCCACCCACTATGCATTTTTCTTCCTGGCTCCACCCACTACAGTTTTTCTGTCTCTCTCCCTGCTTGTGTGTGTATTCCTTCACCATGACTTAATTCAAAATCTCATTTTCTTCTATGAATCCAGCCAGACTTTCACTTATCCTAGAGCTGTTTGCCTTTCTGATTGTAGCTTGTCTTTTTCACTTGTGTAATCAGGCGTACACACCTTAATAAGGTTTTGCTAAGATGGTGTTTAAATAGAGGTGTGTGAAATCTAACTGTAGCTGTTAGTTGGTTATTTCACAATATTTAATGTTTTAAAATGATTACACACTACCCATGATCAAAGCTAGGTGTATACATGTTATATATTTAATCATTTAAGTTAAAAATTTTTAATTGGAATCTTATAACACCAGTTAAACATATATTGTCATAAATTATTCCTACTGACATTCAATATGCATGGATGTGGCATAGAACCCTTCTGAGTAACCTGCATACCTGGGAATTTCTCTTAAAAAATTTCTAAATGTCACTATTGAGGATTATTGTCATCCTAAGTGCAGACAGCACTCTAGAAGTGTGTAGTTACAGCCTATGTGACTAACGAGCTTTTAGTGAAGGAAAGACATTTAAGTGTACCAGGGAAAAGGGATGTGGGGACATGGTGTACAGCCCACACCCGATATTTATGCTTAATTGAATTTTTCTGGACATGGTCTGTAGATTGGCTGCTAATTGATATATAATTACAGAATTACTTTAAATGGGAATAATTCTAATGCATTCTAGAACCATTCAGAATTCACTCAAAACTCGCCTTTAATACAAAAAAAAATGTTTTGTGGTACGATAAATTGGAACAAATAACAAAAAAAGCAACAAAAAGCAATAGATCACAAACTACACCTTGAACCTGTGTCCATCTCCCGACGGGCACATCAGGTTCTCTGTAGGTTTTGACAAACCTCTTTTTCTTTTGCCACTTCCAATCAACTGTCGTCTAAACGTGAGTTAAATGTCCAGCAGATGAAAGTTAATGCAGACAAAACTGTCAGTCGGATGCATTATGCGTGAACATGTAATACTGTGCGGTAACCGTTTGGCTAACCGTGGTCCTCCGCTGCTCAGTACAAAATTTAAGTGCGGTTGGAGCCGTCAGCATCCAGACTGCGTACTCAAAACACATAAGTGAGAATTTTTAGCCTGGATGCAGAAATGTGGCTTTGATATTTTCAATTTGATCAAAAGCTAAGTTCCAGGCAATGACCATGTGGATCGGGGTGTGTGAGTAGATTGGAGTCGCTGTAGACAACACGGTTAACTGTAGGGGTACAGTTTAGTACTTATTATTTATGAATGCTTACAGTTAATTTTTACTGTCGCCTTTTCCCTTAACACTTGTGTGCTGTTAGCAGGTGTGCACTGACCAAAGGTTCTGTATCGTCATGGAGATCTTAGCCTGTTTTTTCTTTTTTAGCGGAAATGCATTCCGCAACAAAAGTGACACTTTTTCCAAACTGCATCTGACTTGCCTGTTGCATAATTGCTTCTTGTTTTCTTATTATTCATAATTGTTTGCATAATTAGTCATAATTATATAACTAGCAAGATCAGAACACTCTTGCTTTCCATGTATGGAAAGCATTCTTGTTGGGGAGCAGGCGGGATAAAGTCTTTATTTGCTCCACAAGAGTGCAGCTGTTGTCAAACCTTTTACCTTGCTGGTCATGAAATACTGACGCACGACTTTGAGTGCTAATGTGAGACATGCGCGAACGCGGTCCCCATTAACACTCGGTCTGACCTGTTCCCACTCACTACTCGCATGCAACGAAAACTAGTCACAAATCCCTCCTCATGCCAGTTCACTGGATGGTCTGCTGTTGCAAAGACTAACAGTGTCATGCTGTGACACGGGGACAGAGGGGTCTAAAGCTCATTAGAGCTGCTTTTGCATCCTCCAAGGGGCGGAGCCTGTCCTCATTGGCCACCCATTTGCTGCAAGGAACTTTTGACTCTCAAGGCTCCGCCCACAAACTAAAGGGCCACAAGTGACTTTGGGCTGTCAGGGGCTGCAGAAGTTGACCTGAGCTGGTGCACAGTGAGGGGTTGGTGATGAGACTGCTATTTTAAACACTTTAATAAACAGTCATTTGGCCTTAAACTGTGGTGATCAGTGCACATGTAGCAGGGACTTGTTTTATTCGGTGCTGGTTCAGTGCTAGCCTCGGGCCTTCCAGGTATGGGTATTATCAGGGGGAAGAGAGTACCCCACTGTGCAACAAGATCATCATTATAATTGGGTGACCTATCCCAGCCAGTGTGCTCGGTTTCAGATTTCATTTAGCCTCCTTGGGTTTGCTTCGTGAAATTACTTTCCACACAGTGCTGACCTATTCCTTGTTTAATTTTTCAAAGAATTTACGTCGGAGAAGCCCTTTTTGTTCCGCGTCGAGAATAAGCCGTTAATTCCTGAACTTTTCTAATGCAAATTACAGTGATTTCACTTTCAAAAGCATTTTGTTAAATTGCCCTATATTATATTAATTTTCCGAAGGCTTTTGCATAACGATGTAGAGGCATTGGATTAAAAATCTAGCTAAGCGTGAAGCCAGTGCTGGCTAGGATCTTACCCCTGGGTGTTTGGATGTTGAGGTGATCCACAATATCTGCGGTAAAGTTTTTTTTTTTTTTTTTTACATGAGCAGAACTAAGGGAAGGGGCTTGTAACAAGGGGGGAGGTGGGGCTGGGTTACCTAGAGTACCTGTCTGGATGGAAAAGGCACAGGCCCTGTAACTGAAGGAGCTGGGTCAATAGCAAGGGGTCAGAGGTCATAGGAGGCAGAAGCAAAATGTGCAGGAAAGAGGGGGCTTCACCATTGGTTTCTGAGGTGGTTCTGTTCTGCAGGCTTTGTGAGACGCTATGGGCTCCTGAACAGATGAAAGGTGCTATTTAAATGTAAGTGCCATTCATTTATACATTTCCCTACACATAAATCCTCTTTTTCTTCCAGCTTTAGTTGACTGTCACTCACTCTCTCCAGCTCTCCCCCATGCAGACACAAACGTACTGATATCAAAGCAGAACATGCCTCCCCCCGCTGTCACCTGTTATTCTTTCTCCATTCTACAAGGTGTTTTCTGTTTACAGGTGCTTTTCACGTGCCTCACTAAGTCTCGCCTGCCTGTGTGTGCGTGTGTGTTTGCATGTCTGTTGGGCGCATGCGTGCCATTGCCACAGGTACCCCAGCCGCTCGTTCTCCGCGGAGCGGCCGGCCTCCTCCGAGTGCCACCCGAGGACGCACGACGGGACGGAGCATGGGTGCCGCGCGTGCCAGGCCACGAAGGGTGGACCGCCAGAGCTGGAGGCACGAGCTCACGAGCTGGGCAGCCGCCACAGGTGCGAACACTGCGGCTACCTGGCCAGGACGGCCGGCAAGCTGGCGGAGCACGTGCGCATACACACGGGCGAGCGCCCCTTCCACTGCAACCGCTGCGGCTACAGCCGCAAGTGCAGGGACGACCTGAGCCTGCACAAGAGGCTGAATCACGTGGCACGGCAGAGCCTCCGTTGCCCCAAGTGCGACTTCGCCGCCGTGCGGCCTTTCGCCTTCAGCCAGCACGCGCAAAGGCATCAGGGCGGGCGCTGCCCGGAGGATGGCCGGCAGCGCAAGGGCCACAAACGAAACAAAGAGGTCCCCAACGGGCGACTTGCAGTCACCATGCCCGCCTCCCTCGCCCTGCGCTCTGTGGCCCTGTCCGTCATGGGGAAGCGGCCGCCCGAGGCGGGACCAGCCCTAGGCTACCTCTCCACCCGGAGCTGCTCCTTCTCCTCTCGCTACGACAGGTACAGGAGCTCTGACCTGGCCCACCTTGTCCCCCTCACCACTCTGTTCTCCACGCGTCCGTTCAGGGGAGGAAATGGCCTCCATTGCACCTCACCACCCTCCTCCACACTCTGCCTGGGTTCTTGTTCCTCCTCCTGCTCTTCCTCCTCCTCCTCGTCCTCCCACTGCCTGTCACCCCCTTCACTTAAGCACTCCTTTCTTGCCTACCTGGGACTGACGGCGCGGGCTGAGGCTCCTTCTGCTCCTGGAGGAGTTACCGCTGACTGGCTTTCAGTCATACCTTTACAAACAACCCAATATCATGCTGGATAGAGAAGTAGACAAGGTACATGAAAAATAAACATTTATATAAAGGAGGCTATAAATATCTGCTTAAGGCATTTATATCAAAGCTGCTTTACTCCTCAGTATATCAACGAATATATCTATATTTTTGCTTTATTACCTGTATTTTGAAGTTTGAATGACCTACTGCGTTTACTGAAAACGAACAAGTGAAGGATGGGCGAAGAAGGACCGGTGGAAGCTCTACACACTCTGTACTTTTGTCTTTTTCTGAGCATTAAGATGCATGCGTACACGTTCCGGTAGTTTTGGTGTAATCGTTAATGTGGAAATAACGTATAGCGTCCCAAGAGTGTATTTAATGCTCCAAAGGATACGTTTTGGGTGGTAACTGGCCATAATTCCTGGCATGTTTCCAGTTGGTCCCAAACAAGATAAGCTGTTGGCATTGGACGCGTGATTTTCTGGAGGCTCGTCCGGGTCGAATCTCGGTTAGTATCGTAGAAGCAGTTAAATGGGCACTTTCGAGGCCTGGAGCGCTTCTCTGTTAATAGGTGCTGGCATCTACTTAACTGTTCTCCAGAGCAATGTTGCCCCCCTGTTTTCAAGGCCGGGTGTGTGCAGAACACTAGATGCTAACCAATCCTTGCCCATTATTTTATAGGGCCGTGGACAGGCTGGTTCGGGTGGCGGCACTAGTCCCACAACATGAGACACCTTTGCTGGCACAGCAAGTAAATGCAAACACGGCCCTGTCTGTGGTGTGTTCTCTCTACCATCACCACCCCCCCCCCTCCTTCCGGGCAGCTTAGTATAGGAGAGGTCAGAGTTCATGTGTGTGGGTGCTGAGTTTGAGAGCTGCTCTACCTTACCAAGAGTCTGCGTGGCGGCAAAGCAGCCCACAGCTGTCTGTCAGAGCTGTGTGGGTGGTGGGGCGGGGGGGTGGTGACAGTTAAAAACAGATTCTCACGCTCTTCATGTACAACAATGGTGCTTTCAGCAGCTTTTGTATTTTAGTGTAGTGTTATGACTTGGATGAATGTATTGGTTTTTAATGTAAATTGCTGAAGTGATTCAGAGTGGTGGGTATTTGGTGGCCTTCATTCCCCCCCCCATGAATAATTGAAATATGTCAGCAGGAATACACGTTGAAATAACACAGACACCGGTGACAAAGTGGCTGTTCCTTTCCGCTGTTGGTTTGCTATGCAGCTAATCGCTACGCTGGAACGGCAAAAGCCGCACAACGCTCGAGTACTCGCAGGAGAACGGGAAACGACGAAAGTCGTGAAACGGTTGTGCACGAATGATAAACGTGAAGGTTGCAGAGGCTTGAAGAGAGGCTTGACCTTATCCCAAAGGGAACGTCTTTGTAAGGAACTAGAATTAGGAATTGGACCAGGGCCAAGCTCTAACATGAATATTGGCACTTAACAAAGTAAGTGTGGAACACAGACGACTTTCTACCAAAAATTTATAGAAAGTCACGTGACCCAATGCAGTATACTATGATATTGTGAGTATATAACTAACCCAGCCAAAAAGGTTGTTTCTTAAGCAAGATTTAAAAAAATGTTTGCGTTACAATACTGTTACTGTTTTGTTCCTAATTATAACTGCATTGTTGTCATATTTAAAATGTAGAAGCACTTTTTTTTCCATTGGTATTATTATTAATACTTATCATTTATTTAATTTGCTGCAGCATCTCATGGTTATATCAAAATCATAGCTATTACTTTGTTATTCTGAAATAATTTAAGCAAAAAATATCGGAGTATGAAAGTTTAAGCAAAAACTAAAGGTCTTAGACTGTAAGAAAGTCTTTTTTGTATCTGTATTGCCAAGCAATTTCAGATGTTTTGAATATCTCCACGTAGTCTTACAAAGTATTGTAAAATGGAATTTTGTATTGTTTTGTCGTCTGGTTTAAAAACTTAAAGTACATAAGCTTCTTTCTAAATGACCGTTTTGATAATAATGCAGTGATTCTCATTTATCTTGTGTAAAAAACAAAAAAAAAAAAAAAAAAAAAAAAAAAAAAAAAAAAAAATTAAGAAAAAAAAAGCAATGGAGGGAAAGATAAAAA
>JABJVR010000753.1:8525-20494 GCA_025773905.1 Chitala chitala | reverse complement strand
ACCACCCCCCCCACCCAAACCCACCCGCAAAACGACCCCACCCAAACCCCACATACCTCCACCCCCCTCTGCCCCCTCCCCCCCCCACCCCCCACCCCCACTTCCCAATACCAACACCAAACTCACCACAGCAACACCCACCCCCCACCCTGAAGAAACAGCGAATGGTGATGAAAGTGCACAACAGGCACGATGTGGAAAACCCACATTGTTATAAAGGCCAGATTTGTACTTATAAAACACAGAGAGTTCTCAATAAATAAAAAGAGCTAGTCTGCACTGCACACAGCTGTTTTTACAGACAATCCCTGTCAGGAATTTATTCCTTTTCCTGTCCCTGGTGGACACGTATAATCCCATTTTACACCACAGTAACAACCTAGCTGCCCTCCAACTCTCCAACTCAGTTTTGGGAAGGGGGGGGACTTTCATTAAAAATAATTCATTCACAATAATGACTTCTCCATGGTAGACTGTGGAATCTGCTGCCCTGAGACTCTAATGGCTATATACTTCACAGAGACTGCCTTACATGCTTTTCACTGAGTATAATGACTATGTACAACTGATGTAACTCGGACTGCCTACAAAAGGCGTGTGCTAGAATGACTATTTATACACAGTGACTGAAATCCTTTTTTGTATAAGATCCTGAGGGTCCTGTTTGCATGAAAAAATGGCTGACCTTTAAAACGTGTTTTTCTGACAAAAAAAAAAAAGCACAAAGGTCCAGTGTCCGAGCCTTCTTGGCTTTACCAACTGTTCTTCACACACAGAGACCATATATCATGCAACCCAAATCCCGCAGAAACGGGTGACGCTGAGCGCAGACACTGTTTGTATGTTGCGAATCTTTCTCTTACACCAGCATTCCCCCCAGCACACTTCCTGGGCCCTGTACCTCCCGGGCCCTGTACCTCCTGCCTAGCTGAGCGGCGTACCTGCGTCTGGGTCACGGGGCTGGTCACCTTCCCCTCCTGAGACAGGAAGAAGCGCAGAGACATAAAGAGCTCGCGAACGCAGCAGCGGAACTCGTCCTCGTTCTGCCCCCCGGTGGCCAGAGCGTAGAGTCGCCGCGACTGAATGATGTACTTAAAGATGTACTCGGAGGCCTTGAGGAGGACACAGGCAGCACAGCGTTAAGAAGGAGGGAAAAGAGACGAGGCAGGCAGTACTGAAACATCTTGTACGTCAACGTTTAGTATTTTTATGAGTGTTTTGTGTCATCTGGCTGTAACGACTGTTCCAGGAGATGTGCTACATTAATTTTGCTGTTCACGAAATGTGCAATGACAATGAAAGCATATCCTTATTCTTATCCTTAACAGTCCTTCATATTTTTTACCAAAAACATTCCCGTCTCTCCTCTCTGTGCACTAAAATAGATAATGAAAAGAGCCATGCTGCAGGCAGGTGATCGGTACTGATTAAAACAACCACCCAAGCAGCTCAGCCGAAGCATTACAGATACGGGTGCGTGTAAAGCCATGACGACACCTGGGTCGAGAACGCTCACCTTCAGCACCTGCTGGATGTGCTGCTGGTGTTCAGCATCTACGATGCGGTCCACGTACCACTTCAGCACCTTCACCAGGTCCCTGGAGAGAACGCACAAGTATGTTCGGTGTCCGCGTGAGCACACGTGAATCCGCAGCACGTGTTTGGCGTGTTTGTGCGCGCGTGCGAACCCAAAGCATTGCCCCCCCCCCACGTGTCATTATAATGACTGTCATTATCATCTTAGCTGTCATCATCTTCAGTCCCACCATTGTCAACATCTTTATCATCGTCTTCTTCATCGTCGCGCTGATATGTTTAAGTAAGCAACAGTGTGAATGATAAATGTGTACCACGTACTCAGTTCGAGTTGACAGCACTGAGCAGACAAACGCTTGCTGAATGCACAAACCACACAAAGCTGTGTAGCAAATGCGCCCTTATGATGTTCAGCATTACTCATCCACTCACCCACTAGAGTTCATTTAGGACAGGCAATCTCAGCGTACTGACCATACCACCGTCACGTTTCAAATATAATATCTCAAATATAAAAGACGTTAACACGAGACAATGGCGATTTCTGTCGAGGGGAGAGTGCGAGATCCAGTTTAGAAAATATGGCAACTCGGTCCCAGGAGAATCGATAAAACTTTGGAGTCAGAGCCGACTAAGCCGAAAAGGCAGCAGAAACAGACTTGGGATGTTGGGATGTCTTAAATGCTTCCCAGTATTCTGACAACATTAAACAGGAGAACCAGCAGGAGCCCAAACTGCTACAGGGTACGTCCACACGCACGAACACCAGGGTGGAGCCGTAGATGTTTTCATGAAGGCCATCTTCTACCACGACCTGCAACGCACCTGTATGACAGAGCTCCCGCAAAGTGGCTCTCGATGTAAGTGTCCATCACTGGCTTGAAATGCCGGAATTTACTGTCCTGCAGCAAATTTATAACATGAACCTTGAGGTGGAGAAATAAAAAAAAAAACTAAAATTAAAAAGTGAAAAGGCGGGCACATCACAAACAGCGGAGTTTTATCCTGTGTATGTGGGACTGGCCATGCATTTGGTTTATACCCAGATTATATGCAGACACCTCCAACGCTAGGCCAGACGGACTGACGCAATGACGCAGACTGGCATAGAGTAACTCTGGCTAACTCACAAAACACTGAAGTGTTACCCACAGCTTCTAAACGGCCACGCCCTTTGTGGCACACTTTTAAACTGCCCCAACTAAACATAAAATGCATTAAAAAACCCTTGACTTCATGGGCAGAACTGAAAGGTGGAACAAAATGGACAAAAACAGGACTTACAAGGCAGTCGAACACCTTCAGTCCGTATCTCTGCGGGTTTTCGTCCAAAATACCGAACAGGGTATCCAGTGTGTCTTGCAAAAACTGTTGGGGAGGGGGGTTTAAGCAAACTGAATTAACAGGCAGAAGGTAGCACAAATGTTAAGATGTGAAAGTTTTAGTGTTTAGTTTTTGCACAATGTCGTGTAAATTGCATGCACAAGGAACATGACAAAACCACGAGAGGACAATCGATTAAAAAGCACATGCGATGGTCCAGAACATCGAGGTCTCTCAGGAGTTTTTCCACCTTGACAATCTCAGAGCCATCTATCTCCATCAGCCTAGACAGGATGTCCCCCACTCGTTCAGGATGGGTCCTCCACTTGAGTAGATCAAGCATGTCGCCTGGAATGAAAAGGACAAGGGGGCGACACTGACTCAAGCCTGTTTATAAAGAGCAAGTCTCTTCAGCAATGAGATTTCAGCACTGTGATCTGTAAGCTGCTAGTGTCGACCCAACTCTCCGTGAAAAGAAAATCGTGTGTCATTCCTTCTTATCCGTCTTGTAAAAACATCTGAGCGTCAGCAATCGTGGTTTTTTTTACAGGTGTTTGTATTCTTCAGGGACTTATCTGGGGGATAAATTACTTGTACGCTTCTCTGCTACAGTTAGAAACCTGCTTAGTTGTCACAAAAACAGGGATTGACCACAGAGTGTGAAGAGCAGCACACACCGTTCTGGGTGAGCTTGGTGGAGCAGAGGAACGAGGTGATCCAGAAGGACTCCTTGGCGCCTTTCGCGGCCTGGTTGTTGCCAGGGAGACTGTTCGGCTTGGAGAAAGGAAGCCTGAGGTAGCGGGAGCAGTCGTGCAGGTTGAAGTTCTCCTCGCACTGTGGGACCAGACATGGCCAGCAAACGCTCATGCTCGCATGCCAAAAAAACGGCGAGTTTAAATTCTATGTACAAGTCAGCTTTTCAAGCTAAAAAAACTAACTAAATGGTCATATATGCTAAAATGTTCAAGTAAACTACTCACAGCCCTATGAACGCATCATATCTGAGTTACGGACATTTTGAAGTTACTTTGGTGCAAGCTCTCTGAAATTCAGTGTCTACTTGACTCAAGCCATTGAAAGTCCTTTGGTTGAGGAATTGGATAAACTGCCCTATTGCCCTATTTCTCATCTGAAATTAGGTCCTTCAAATATGAAGCTAAAAGGTTGTCTTTTTCATCACCAACCCAAAAAAATGACAAACTTTTATGTTGATGGAAAACAGTTTTTTCCAAGAGCTCAGACTTGGACACGCAAGAAGTGACAGAGCATAAACTGCAACCATAAAACCGTTGCCGTTTGCCTTTAATGTCCCAAAATGTCAGACTCTTTCAGAAGAAGTGATAAAATGTTCCAAGGATATAGTACTACTGCACAACGGGTCAAAATTAATGATCTGTTAAAGCTAAAACTAACTCTACTTGAGAAATAACAGTTGAACAGTTTAAACTCTGTCATCCATAAATATCATTATACCTCCTGTATGAAATAACAGGTTTTGGATAAGCCCCACAAGAGAAATATAATGGAAAAGAAACAGACCCAGACATTTTGTACATGAAAGAAGGGGAAAAACATACATACATACATATAAAAAAAATTCAAATATAACATCGTTTCCTGAATTAAACTCAAGAGAAATTTAAAAGCAGCCACTATCTGGTGAGAAACTACTATTCCCTTTGGGAAACTACGTAGTGAAACTCATCAGCATAGATTTACGTGTTCCAGCAATCTGGGAACCGTCTGTTAAGCATATGCGAAGGCCCATAGAAAAAGCTGGAAACTACATGCAAGAAGTAAGTTAGAAGGCCCAGAACTCAAGGCCGGAAGCCTGCAAACTACAGCACCGTTTAGCATCAGCATCCCAGCAGCACGAAAAGAAACCATGTGATAGCCATACCTTGTGAACGATGAGCTCATGGACGCCGTCAGGTAACGTCCGCCCGTCTTCCTGCATGAGGGGGATGAAGGAAAATCCAAAGAGCTTCTTCTCGCCCTTCTCTTTCGCTGGAAAACGACATGTTCCTCATCACCCCTCCGCTTCGGGTCACGATGAGTCACGGCGTATCGCGTAATCAGATATAATCTAATCTTATTACAACCCGCCTCTCTGTGAGCGCAACGGAGGATGTGGTCCAAAGGCTGCTCATAGCTACAGATGATTGATGGCAACGATGGCCTATCTCGTCAATGAATCTGGTCGATAATCTTTTCAATTCCATTTCCTCTAATGATAATAGAGTCTTATGGATCTACAACTGTGTTTGCAGTAGCCTGGTGCATGTAAACGCAAATACAAAACTCCATTAGAAGCAAAATGCATGTGGATTTGGCCTAATGTGAATGACTGATAAGAGTGTGTGGGCCAAGATGAACGTTTATGATCACCACCGCTAGAGATTCTGCTTGGGACCGCAGAAACACTATTAGTCTGCTTTACGCTCATGATTCTGAGAAAGAGCAGACCTCGGTCAGAGAGGGCCTCGGCCAGAGCGGGCCTTGGTAAAAAATACAAAGACTGGAGTTTAACTCCCCCACCCCACCGAATCATCATTCTCCAAGTTGATTTTTAGAATAACTCCAGAAAAAAAATTTGACGTTATCACATGAAGAAACACACCGTGACATTTCAGATTTTATGGATCAACACAAAAATTCACAGGCATCTTAAATTTTTAATGCACTTTTGACAATCTCGCCACCATCCCCTAACCGGGGGCCCAACATGTCTAAATTAGACATCCAACAGCCACAAATTCCCACTTTCCACCCCCACCCTGCCCCGTCTCCTGGGGGCAGGAGGATTACAGTCAATTTGTTACCATTAATAAAATATGAATGAGAAACAAAACAGAAACATTAACATCCACAGCACACTTCACTGAGCTCCCAGCACATGGGTGAAGTTGGAAGGGGTCGACGCCCCCACTTCTTACGTACTGGAGCAGTGGCGGAACTCAAAGCGCACGTGTGAGCCCCGGAACACGTCCACAGGGAGAGGCAGCTTGACCTGCTCCGCCCAGCGTGGGCTGTTGTTGTGGTAGAGCACCAGGGAGCTGAAGGCATCGGCCCCAGGCTCACCAGACCCTGCCCACACTGAGCCCTGTGAACAAGGGGGGGTGAGGCATGAGAGGGGAGGGTGGCCACCACAGGTACCTAATAGGTGGACTTGGTCTCACAGTGCCAGTATGACGACGGTCTACCTTGATTATCTGCCCATCAACATCCAGAACGTAGGCCACGATCTCCACGTTCCTGGCCACGCTCTTTCCGCCTTTATCAAACTCCCCTCGTTCCAGGGTGATGTACAAGTCGTTTCTCATTTCGCCTGGAAAAAACAGTAAAGCCAGACCATGCTAAACAAAAACATGAGGGGCAGGCATGTTGTAACAAGGTGAATATTACAGTATAGCCATTTTTTTTGCGTTTTTTTATCTGCAAGCTTCCTAAGCACAGAGGTGTCCAAGGTACGCTTGACCCTAACAGCTGATTGGGTGGAATAGGTCACATGGGAGTGGAGAGCATAAAGGGCAGCCATTCAGCACAGAGCTACTGCATTACACATCAATGCTGGGGCATCAGGCTCCTATAAAAGAAAACTAAAAACGTCCGACTACCAGTGTTCCTCAGCCACGCACGTTTTGCAGCGTTCCACTTAAGGGTGCAAAAGTGGTGCTAAAACTGCCTTGGTCCCTGATGAATTTAAATGACTTTTCAGTGCCTGAATGCTGGTTTGTATTAAGAAAGAAAGCCGAGTAAGCAGCAAATCTGTCCTTGTGGAGGCGGTACCACGAGGGTGTGATGGCAGGAAAGGCAATTAAGAGCGACTTGAGAGGCTGGATTGTTCTGGGGGCCGCGACGGAAGGAAGGGCAGCTGTGAGGTGGAAGCCAGGCCGGTTCTCAGAAGCTCAGCGTGGAAAAGGAAGACAGACGGACTTCGGCTCAACACAGGGGTCCTGTCAGGTCCTGGCCCCTGACACGAGGCTTGTTCTGTCACCTGGCATGATGACATCAGAGAAACCCAGCTTCCTGGTGACCGTGACGCCGCGGGTGAAGATCGCCGCGTGTTCCCGCCGTATCTGCTCCAGGTCGCCATGGAGAAGCTGGAGCGACACAGCTAATCCTAAGGAACAGCACGCACACACACACACACACACACACAGAATGTCAGTGCCATTGATGTTTCTGTGTGACCATGTATGTGTATGAAAACAGTGGTCCCATCAGGAGGTGGTACGTCTAAGTTCTTAAACTCGAAACCTTAGTATCAAACTGGCTAACAGGCTGCACAGCAGTCTGCTTTTGCACTTCTGCTGAGTGGGGGTGGAAAAAAAGGAAAAAAAAAGGAACATCAGTCTTTCAGAGCAGATGAAATGATCCTGGAGGCTCTTTCTCACAAGATTATCTGCCGGGTTCTGGTTTGCACCCTGGCAGCACGATTGGCGATGCATTAAAGTGCTTGGAAGACAAGGAGGGATGAGCTCAATCTGTCTCACACACAGACAAAGGGAACACACGCTTCACACACACGCACACGCTGGAAAAGACATGCCACATACAGACCCTCCATAAATCTTGGCATGCACACGCACGCACACACACACACACACACACACACACACACACACAAATGTTTACATGTTTTTAGTCCTTTACTTAATTACTGAAAGTTTGGACAACAGATGTGCTTGTTTTGATTTTGGTACAGCAGTGGCCGCCTGCCACTGGGCCACGGACCGAAACCAGGCCGTGGATCAACTGGTACCGGGCCACACAGAAAGAATAACAAACTTTTAATCTTTTTTTTTTTATTTATTTCCATTTCATTGACTATCAGTGTGCGCAGAGGTACGGCTGCTCACACTGACTCTACACTAAGGTGACTCGTGTCCATTATGCACCGTATTATGTTTGGTTATGCACAAGTGCAGTGGACAGTCTGTGGAAAATTGTCTTACATGAAACAGATCATGGTGCAAAAAAGGTTGGAGACCACTGCAGTCTCTGTGGGGGCTGCATTTTCATTTTTCATCTTCTAACTCTGTACAGGCAGACACACACACCTGACAGAGACTTCATATGCTAAATAATTTAGTAAAGATCCCTCCAAAAAAAAAAGTATACCGCCAGGTCCGAGTAGCTTCTCGGTGCTCGGGGCACGTTCTCGTACCGTTTCATCTCCAGGTCTGACAGCGCAGAACCTTAAAGAAGATCCTGGGCACAATTAACAGGCCTCGCTTCATTACCATCCCAGCCGCGTTCGCAGCCGTCGCCAAACAAACACGCGCCGTTTCCCCGCTTTTCATCACCAGCCGAGGGCCAGTCTGAGTCTGGTCTCCAGAACGTCACGTGGCTACCAGGCCTCAAGCCCGCTTCCTTCAACCGCCACGCCCAGCCAGCCTTTACCTCGCAGTCTCCGGCTCACCGCCCGCTCTCGTCTACCACTTTTTTCACATGTGCTTTCCCAACAACAGACGGCCGCCAATCATCCGCAGCAGGACACGCCCACGGAACGCTTTAATGTCAAACTCAAGAATGAGATGAGGGGGAAAAAAGAAAGTAGTTTTAATATTTACAATAAGACGTGCTGGGTACAAAGCACAATTAAAACACGGTATTAGGGGTCATCTCAAGGCCTCTTGTCAAAATGTATCCAGTTTACACCTGTTATAGCCATCAATATTAATGCTCTTAACACCCCAGAGGTCTGGGTCTGAGGGCTATGAATCCTCAGCATTTTATCTAGAGCCGACCAAGTGTGGCATAGAATTGCAAATTTGACTCCAAGATTGAGCCCCCCCCCTTCCTTTCCTGTTATTGAAATTCGATATCCTCTGTCGGTTCCTGTAGCATCCTGAGTTAAACAGAAACCAGTGAGCGAAAAAAAAGAAAAAAGAAAAATTAACTTCTTATTCAAAGTAGAATGTGCAAACCTCTTGAAAAGAAGAAAAAGCTTTGCAAAAGCAATTTAAAGTCTGGGAGAACACTTTGGATTATTCCCTAGAGAAGCACAACTGCGTTAATCTAATGAAAGAGGCTCGTTTCCACACGTCCCGGAACCACGCCGGTCTCCTGACTGTGGCTACGAGGGCTGGCAGACATAGGTACCACACAGCTGAAACGTCAAAACTATGTAAGACGAAGCTGCCGATTTGCAGGTTCCTCTGTACTGAGAAAGCCTGACGACACCATTTTCCCTATTAAAGATGTAGTGTACCTCGGCTGTGGGGCAGCAGGCTGCTGAACACACATGGTGCCCGGAGCCTGTTGCTAGGGGCGACGTACACAAGCCCCACATTCTAATTCCCTCTGGGGAGTTTTCCGTAAAACTTCCACAAAACGGATCCACTGTGTCGAACGTCTAAGATTTACAAGCATTTACCTTTGTCCACTACAGCTGCTATGGGTGCCGGACACACACACACACACACACACACACACACACACACACACACAAACAGAAGAATGCAAGCACACACAACTGGCTGGCTTCACTCTTCTCTCAGTTCCTGCTCAGTTCCAGCGTCCGGACTTGAGCGAAGTCCGTGTTTCCCAAAACAGACAGGTGACCTGTGAGCTGCGGGGGGTCCTCACCTGTGCTGGAGCCCAGGAGGCTGTACCTGGAGCTCGCTTTGCGGATGATGTTGTCATGTATCTGGTACCACTCGCTTTCTGTGTTGCACCTGTGTAACATTAAATAAATGTTAGAATACAGATAGATACAAATGTCAGAGCTACATAAACACATCGGAGCACAGTAACCAGTGAAAATATAACACGTATTTAAAATGTAAATTGCATGGCACATTTTTCCTTCCGTGTCTCATGGCCTGTCTGTGAACGGACCTTCCCGTTGTGCAAAACATTCCAAGATTCGACACATACCAGCAAGTGATAACAGCTTCTGAGCCTGCCTGACAAGGAACACCGGCGTCAGACGTGATGAGTAATGTCTGCCACCTCTCCTGTAGTTATGTGGGTCACCCTCTTAACAACTCATAAACTGCCTTCAGGATGCTAGAACCTTCAGTACATTTGGCTGCATTAGGGGATGCGGGAACTACAACATTACTTCATTTGATTACACAACTTGCAATTATTTTGTCGTATTGTTTAATGTGGCAGAAAATTAAGCAAGTCCGGTCACAGATTTTGTGGCATTTCCAATTTTGGTGTTTAACCCCACAGTTCTTTCTGCCGTTCCTTAACCGACACGCCACCTGGGGGCCAGTGCTGGGTACTGCAGCATTGTGATAACACGCCGATGGCTGGGGACTCACGTGTACACCTTGAGGAGGTGGTCGTCCCTGGAGTCGGCAGTGAGGAGATCGGCGATGCTGATGACGGCACAGCCGAAGGGCCTGCGATACTGCACGCTGCAGGTGTTCTTCTTCTCTCCCGCTGCCATGCGCCCTGCAACGCAGCAAAGCGCCGGCCTCGAGTCACAGGAGAAACACCAGCAGGCGTGCACACGTGCATAACCGCGCACACGCTTAATGATGTGTATGAGCACACACACATACATGCGTATAAAGGTACACACACACACACACACACACACACTTCAACACACGTGAACATCCACACACACAAGCATACAAACACACAGGTTCTATTTACACACTAGTATGGCTTGGACACTCTCCCAGTCAACATATTCCACATGTTAAGGTACATACAGAAGAGGTCTAAAGGACATACTGTATCCATGATGGGACCTTACCTATTCTTATA
Source organism: Chitala chitala (assembly GCA_025773905.1). Lineage (NCBI taxonomy): Eukaryota > Metazoa > Chordata > Actinopteri > Osteoglossiformes > Notopteridae > Chitala > Chitala chitala. The sequence continues at coordinate 9,901 of JABJVR010000753.1, read as the reverse complement.
ACATGACTCACAATGTAGACATCTTTTCTTAAATCACTGCTGCCAAGATCCTAGCAGAAAAGACAAAACAATGTTTATAAATCTTAACAGATTCTTTGACCATTGTGGCAACAGACAGAGAATGTGTGTTAGCCAGCTCATGTGCTAAGAGTTTTGGAAATATGTACCTGAGCATTACTTGTACGTAACAGTAGCCTCCGATTACAAACGGGGCACGTTAATACTAGCTAATTAAATAAAACGAGAAACTAAAAACACAAAAACGAGACCAATTAAGCTTCATTGACAATTTTGGAATGACAAGTTCTGTTTTGACCTGTATGAGACTGAGGGTAAAGTAAAACAGCGCGGCGTGTGAGCAGACAACAGGTGCGATTGGCGGACACGCAGCCCTCGACCTGCACTTACCACAAAGAGGGCGCACTGTCTCTCTGTCTTCTCCGGGGATTTTGGCGCTCCATGTTTGTTCAGTCTGACAAAGAACCTTTCACTGGAAGAGATGAGACAGGGAGATATAGGACGGGCGGAGCACGCAGTGTAGCGGTTCACGGAGATCTGCTGCAGGCTGCCGGCCCGCGGCCTGTAAGAACCGTTCGCAAGGGCCTTATCACCAATGCTGCTAAGCTTGGCCCGGCTTTTATTTGCCCATTAATTACCGATAGAGGCTCACTGTAGGTAACCGTGACAACTATCAAGAGACCCTAGAGCATGCTCACTACGGATGAATAATTTACCGCAAATCATGTGGGGTGGAGAAAAAAAGAAAAGAAAAAAGGGAGGAACATAATGCGTTCAACATCAGGGAAATTACATTTTAATTTCCACAAAGGATAAAATATTCATGGAAAACTCTGTGTTTGTTGTCTCCAGCTCCGGTGGGTTTTGTTTTAACACAGATGTAAAGACGCGCCAGACACGGCTTAGAAGTGTCAGGAAGACACACTTGTAAAGAATGCACACGAAATTGTGGGGTGTCAGCGTGGCAACACACAGCCACAAGAGTGGAGTACAGGCAACAAGATCCTCGACTAACAAAGGGTGGAGGTGAGACAGGTGACTGGCTCCTGTAAGGCTGCAAGCTACACAGGTGACTGGCTCCTGTAAGAGAAAGAGGGAGACAGGTCACTGACTCCTGTAAGGCTGAAAGCTAGAGAAGTGACTGGCTCCTATACGGGAAAGAATGAGACAGGTGACTGACTCCTGTAAGGGAGAGAGCTAGACAGGTCACTGGCTCCTGTAAAGCAGAGATTTAGACAGGTCACTGGCTCCTGTAAGGCAGAGAGGTAGACAGGTGACTGGCTCCTGTAAGGCTGAAAGCTAGAGAAGTGACTGGCTCCTATACGGGAAAGAATGAGACAGGTGACTGACTCCTGTAA
>JABJVR010000752.1:7529-20494 GCA_025773905.1 Chitala chitala | reverse complement strand
CTGGCTGCCCAGCCCCTCCTGGGCATCCTAACATTACAGATAGTAGTGATACTTATAGAGAGTTGGATTGTTCCAAGCGGATACGTTTGGAGTCAGCCGCTCTACGAAGGCTGTTAGCCTTTAAGTGAACTTGCAGCTGGTCAACTATTTTTTCCAGAATTTTAGACAAAAAAGGGACATTTGAAATAGGTCTGTAGTTACTAATTACTTCTGGGTCCAGTGTTAGTGGGTCCAGCAAGATACCGGGGCAAAGAAACTTCAAGAATTACAAATCTTAACAGGTCACAAAGTCTTACATACACTAATACAATCTCAACAGCTGACAACCGTCTAAACCAAGAGTAGAGTATATAAAGGAACACTAATAGGGTACAATGAGACAAGGCTGGGAAACAATAACAAGGGGATAATCAGCAGGACAGGACAGGAGGAAGGACATCTAGTGGACAAAGGGAGCATGACAAGCAGGGTGTGACAGTATGTGGTTGAGTACCTTTCAGCACTGAATTATTTTTGATAGTTTTTATTGAAGATCAGGTGTCTTCTTAAAGAACAAACTAAAGTTGAATTCTTTAGGTTTAACAATTATTTTTTAAATTCCTTCTTCTAATATATGAGCTGGAAAATACAAGTCACACCTGAGGGATAAAATTGCTAGAAATAACATTTTTGGTCTGAACTGTCCCAGGCTTTGAGGAGTATAAAATGTGCAGTTCTGTCTCAAGCTTGTAATTTTTCAACTGTGATGCCGTGATCTGCAAAGATAGCCCCACTTTATGTAAACACCATAAAAGAACTGATTGACATGTCACTTTGCTGCTTTCTGTACACAGCATAAATGCCTCCCCTGAATACAGGTTCAGAATTAAGGATCATTTTCTTAAGCAATGTCTACCACACACATGCAATACATTTCTATTGTACAGCTCCTTTCCAAAAATAGTTTTGACACCATGTTCTGGTAAATTTCAGACCATCTGAGGACCATATCTAGATTGAAAGTTGACACAATTACACTGTTCTCCCACAGGATACGTAGCATGTTTCCAATACAACTTCCATTTACATTTTATTTATTTAGCAGACGCCTTTATCCAAAGCGACTTACAAGGATAATAGAAGATTAAGTTTCCAAGATACTTCTGGCTTGATGTAAATGTACACAAATTCACAGAGGATGAGGAGGTCATGAGAGCAACGCAGAAGGACCAAATGCACATACGTTTCCAATGCTTTCCATTATAACAGACCAAAGGAGGGGGTAAGTTTCAAACCCCAGTCAGCAGCGTAGCAGTCCGAGGACTTTACCACTGCACCACAGGAGCATTCACAAACATCACCTATACCTCCTGACGCACAGTAACAGAAAAAAAGCAAATTAGGTCCCAGTTTAATTTAGCCATAAACTTTTGTTCAGATGTTCCAGTTAAAGTGATATCAAAATCTGTGCGTCACTCAGACGGAAAAACCTTCAGAGCCATGTACTGTCAACTGATAGTGGATTGCAGACAATATTTTTTGCTGCTGAAAACATATTCTTTTCATGCCAAGATTTTAAGTTATTTTAAAATAACCATTTATTTTAAAATAACCATACTGCCCCCTCATGGAATAAAAAAATACATGTGTAATATCCTGGTTTTTTTGTTACCATTCTTGCACTCTCTGTACATTTGGAGGACATTGGTAAGGATACGTTGGGCTGAACAGTAAAGAGGAATTTTACACTGTGTCTATTAGACGTTTTGATTCAGACCCACATGCCAGTAGACCCCAAAATGTTACTTTGTTATTACACGTGTGGAACAAACCATCAGGTGCTGGCATTGGGGGTAACATAAAGAACAAACTAGCTGCCTACTTATTGCACACACCAGATTTTCTCCCCACCCGCACCCTATACCCAGTATAGTGCCTTTTTTTAACAAGAACTGGAGACAGTGTGACAGCTGCCAGTGGCCCTGGTTCTCCCCACCCCCACATCTCCCAAGTTCTACTCCTGCTATCTCATTCTACCCCTGACCCTGTGCCCTGCACATCTCACTGCCGCCTCTCCAGCCGACTCAGTCCCTGACCACCTTTTTGTGAGTCTTTGCCCTCATCCTCATTTTTGCCTCCAAATTATTCAGAATTTACACACAGATGGCAGAGAAGAAGGAAAGCGGGAGTGCTGTTCGCATGATGGGCCGAAAGCAGGGGAACATGGAGGAAGAGAAGCAGCATGCAGAAGAGGAACTGGTGGAGGGGGTTGCCCCAAATGGGAGCAGTAACCCTCCTGAGGAGTCTGCATCCAGCAAGGAGGGTGCCGAAGTAATGGAGATACCAGACCTGCCGCCTTTCGAGATTGTCAGAGGGTGAGTGTGCTTCTTTGTGTCCACAGTTAATCCAAAACTTTCTTTGGCAGAAGAGGATCTGGGATCTATTAGACACTTAGAAAATAAGGTTTACTGCCACAAGAGCATCCAGTCCAGTGTCATTTAGCCACAAACCATGTTAAACACCTGCAGCCTGGAGACTTTCATAGTAAAGGCAGGACAAACAGCAGAGCTGCTGGAACACAGTCTGTCATATGCTGCCCAGGACAGTTTGAAAACTTTGTTAAAAGTGGAAAAAGTCTCTATCTGTTTTATTTTATAGTAATATTGACCAGTGAAAATTAATATCATGACTGTCAAATCAAGATCTTGAGATATTACACTGTAAACATATCCATGTGGACCACTGTAGGATTTAATCTTGGCTAGGATTAAAGTAACAGCAGCTATTAGACAAGACAAAACCTGAACCAGTGGAAAGTAAGAATACAGAGAGCAATGAAAACAATGTTCATTACTATTTTGTGCAAAAAGACAATATTATTAAATAAAATGTTTTTTAATGTTTACCTCACTGTATTAAAAATGTGGTTATATAAAAGGCTAGCAGGTATTTAATATTCAGCTGGGGGTGGGGATGGGGTGGTTTTGAGTGCTGTGTACTTAATGTGCTGAATCACTGTAATATGGTATGCTCTGCGTACTGTGAAAGCCAACTCTTTTCTACATGACAAATTGGCTCACAAATAATATCTTAATCAAACCACAGTATTTGACATTTGCTAACAAACCCATTTTGATAGAGAATCAAAAACAGTTTCTAAAAAATTTAAATGTGCTTATGTGTGACAGACTGGCACCTGAGGCACCACCTGGACTGTAGAAAGTCTAAGTATAGTAACCATGACCATAATGAAAACTGCTGCTCTATGGGCCATAAGACACCCTTTAGCATGCCAAATGACCCGAGTCTTGTCTCCACAGAGGTTATATCTTCTCTGTGACCAGCCAGTGATATAACTGGAGCACCATATGAGGAGGTGGGGCTTTTTAATGCCCCTCCTTTTTATGACAAGGAACTTGTCAACAGGAATCCTTTCTTTAAAATACATCATGATCTTACAGCTATCAGTGTTCCTGTGCAAATGTTCTCATAACCATTCATAAAATGTGATACTAAATATTTGTGCAGTCAAATTTTCCACTTTTCCATTTCATGCTTTTGTAACTTTACAGTAATGCAGAAAAATCTTTAAAGATCATCAATTTCACACTAACAACTTTCACTCGGCTTGTCAGATATGACCATCTTGTTTTGCTCTCCAGGCTGCTGTTCAGGCCAGGCACTGTGTGTCTGGCAAACACCGGTAACATAGGAAACCATGTGCACAAGAGACACTGAGAATTTAGAAATTACCAGGGCAGGTGCTTAGTACATTCAGGGCTCTGAATCCCAACAGCAGACACAGTGACCTGGCCAACTACAAACTTACACACTAATAATATCTGTCCCTTGGCCTTCTAGGCATGCTGGGATGTTAGCCACATTTGGTACATTGCCATCTGGCTCTCCACTCCATCTGTCATGGAGACATCAGCACCTCCAACCCTGGGGTGCCTGGAGCTTTACTTCAATCCTCATACTTTGGCAGCATAATTTAATTAAGTCTGTTTTTAGGCTTTCATTTTAAAGCTATGACCTTTCAGAAATTTAATTCGAGTGATGTGTTATGCATATATCTCCTGCTGTAGTGGTTGGAATATGGGGTGGGCTATTAGTCAGATGAATTAGTCAGCTGTATTGTGGTCAGTTATGCAGGTAAAATGGCCTACTGTGTCTTTTTTTTTTCAATTTCAACTTCAAGGTTAAAGGCTGTCAAATAATAAAATAAAACATTTTAACATGGAAAAATGCAAGTTGGTGGCTAAGTCAATAAGCTTGCAACTTGGCACATCCAGTGTCTCATGTTTGAATCTAGCCCTCTGTGTATGTGGAATTTGCATGTGTGCATGTGTTTACTGAGACTAATGGAACTTTACATTGATATTCACATTAATGAGAGTGCATAAATAAAAAAAAACTACAGTAAACCTAATCTTTCAAGCAAAACAAGAATTTTGTCACAAGAGTGTGGAAAACCAACCATCTCTTTCCTCATAATTGTCTCCCACTTTTCCAGGGACCGAATGGACCCCTTCTTCTTCAAGTTTCAATTTAAAAATGTGGAGTATTCATCAGGCAGGAACAAGACCTTTCTGTGCTTTCTTGTGGATGTACAAGGTAGCAAGGCAGTCCTCAAGAGAGGCTACTTGGAGGATGAGCACACAGGTGCCCATGCTGAGGAGGCCTTCTTTCAGGAAGTGCTTTTACAGTACGAGCCCAGCCTGCACTACCAGGTCACTTGGTACGTGTCTTCCAGCCCCTGTGCTGCCTGTGCAGCCAAGCTAGTGGAGATTCTTCAGGCCCGCAAGTCATTGCGCCTGGCCATCTACTCTGCTCGCCTCTTTATGTGGGAAGAGCCTGAGATCCAGGCGGGGCTGAAAGCGCTGGCGGCTGCTGGCTGCAAACTGCGCATGATGAAGCCCTTGGACTTCACCTATGTCTGGGACACCTTTGTGGAGAACGAGGACCAGAGCTTCACCCTTTGGGAAGACTGCAAGGAGAATTATGAATACTACCAGGAAAGGCTGGCAGACATCCTGCAGTGTTAGTGAGTGCTGCCCTTTAGTGACAGTTATTATACCTGCTGTATATCTGTATATCATTATACAATTGTGTGGACAGGGTCAGCAACTTCTTCCATGGAAAAGACGTAATGAAGTTTTATAAACTTCCAAAAATAAGTTTAGGAAGTTATCTAACCCTAAAGTGGGTGTTAGGACTTTGAGTAAATTGTAGTCGCCATGGAACATTATTCTTCTACATTTTTCTTCCAATTCTTTTCAAATAGTTTTACTAATTAATTATTCTTCAGGGTTTTACTTTTAAGATAATTAGTAATAGGTTCCCCAGTCACCCAAATAACAATTTTTTATTATTGAATTTTTTAAAATTTTATTTTCAATATTGGCTCAGGATTTTTTTCTGACTTTAATAGCAAAGATTTTAATATACTTAAATCAGAAATATACCTTGCTGTGTAGAAGCTACAAGTGGGTTTGTGAAAGGGATCACAATAAATATTTTTCAGGTAACATCCATTCCCAAGATGTAGTCTCCTTCACAGACAATGTCATCATGGGATGGCAACTTGTTAATTGTGACATGCATGATCAAATCTAAATGTGCCTCAATGATGTGTGTGGGCTTTCCTGTATTCTTTAAGCTGTTGTAATAAAACGCTGATGAATATGACCAGTGAACCTGACGCTGGGAAAACAGTTTGAAGCATTTGTTTCATTATGTAGTCATACACAGACTTATGTGCCAAAATCCCTCCATCTCAATTTACAGTGTTAACTTGTGCTGTTTTTAATTCTCTAATAAAAAAAAAATTATTAATATGTCGGCTGTAAATCAATATACGAAGAGTACTGAATTTGTTCAGAGTGTCCCTAAAGAATGTTAAATTAAGAGTTAAATATTGAACTTTTCCTGAACATGAAGGTAACGTATGCCTGTATACAGGAAATATGCATGTATGTATTATGTTTATGAGAAACCTTGATAACTACATGTATAGAGTTCTTACAGCTAGTTAATGTATCACTCTGTAAACTACATTCCTGGGGAATACCTTTCCAAATAAATTCCAAACCATTTCAATACCCATGATAGATGATAGCATTTCATACTGATCACAGACATTTAGCAAAACAAAATTTTAAATTGTTGCTGATTCAATAAATAACATTAGTATTCAAATTACTGTTTTCTAGCTCTTGATTTCACAGCTAAATCTGTCTAAATTAGACTGTATATAATAATGAATTCCAATGGGACATGCCATGGTTTTATTCATTCTAAGCGCATAGATTTAGATTTAGACTATTGGGAATAATGAATTATCCTGTGTGTGTTTATGGGGGCTGATTTGGTCTCTAATAATGTTGAAACCAAACCTATGACTGTCATTCAGCCCATTATTGAACTGTAAGACATCACTCATAAAACACAAATAAACTGCAGAGACACAATACAGTGTAGATGCTGGGATAGAATTTGCACCCAGAGCTGGATATGGTGGTGCAAGAAGATGCTCGGCAGGCAACATAAACCTAGGTTAGAATGCTGAAAAGGTGTAGAGTGGTAGAGAAAACACAGCCCAGGTGGCAGACATATCACAAGTACTAATTAGAGAGACTGGAGAAGTCATATACCATGGTGTATATGCACAGACTGAATTATGGGTTACAGGTTACAAAAGAATTACAGGCACTATGCAGTGTATCACCATCAAAGTACTAGGAAATCTGCTATCTGGTGGCCTTTGATTGCTGGTACCAAAGAATAGTCAATGGTGGTAATGCTGCAAGATCTGACAGTCAGTATTTGATGTGAATACATGTCTGTAATCACTGGCCCTTTTATTATATACGCCTTTTTAGTACTAAGTACAATCAACCTTTACTCTGAGAATAGCCTAATTTATTTGGGATATTACTTAGGAAATCTGGTACGTTGATGTGATGGCACTGTGCAATTCCTGTATATTTGATGTCTGCACATTCTTGTTGGGAATCTCCTGTACTACTGCATCCCAACGATGTTCTACTGGGCTGAGATTTGGTGAAGAACACTGAATACATTGTCACATTCATGGAAACATGCTGAGATTACATGTGCTTTGTAACATAGTATGATACCCTGCTGGAAGTAGCCATTAGAAGGTAGGGTAGACAGTGGCTTTGAAGTAGTCTAAATTCCACCACATATTATGTACTCCAAGCATACAGTCGTGATTCATTCTTTTTCTGGTCTCTTCTTTATATATCACTCCAAACCTAGCTCCAAATTTTTCACAATATTGAACCTCCGAAAAACAGACCCACATAGACCCTCAGTACACAGCACTTGGAAGCACAGGTTAAATTTCTCTAGGTGACCAGGACATAGCTGCTCCAGTGACTTTAAAAAGATGCCCCTGTTTCCATTACACAGTATGCTGCATTGGGGTTCAGAGTGAGACCAGGAGGCATTTGCAGACAGGATGAAGCGCATGACAGCAAACGTATTCGGCAAGACTAACTGTAAGGTTTGGCTGATTATGCAACAATATGTTGGCTTCAAGCATTGACCACAGAAAAGCCAATAAGCTATACAATTAAAGACTTCTTGAAGCGTGTTGAATGTTGTGTGTGTGGAAGTAGAAAATGAAAAACATCGCAGGGCTCATTTATAAACGATTTCGTGCCTTCTGGAGGAAGACTTTTAAAAACTATTAAACTTGTATACAAAACATATTCAGGGAAAAGTAACAATAAAGTAAAAAAAAACGTACATAAATCGAGGTACGCACCTTGCAGTGTTATAAATTCTACTTATCTTTGAATCATTCGCAAGCACGCGCACTTTAAAAAGCTCTCTCTCTCTCTCTATATATATATATATATATATTTTTTTTTTTTTTTTTTTTTTTTCTTTTCTTTCTCCAATATTGACTATGTGTGTGTGGTCAACGTACCAATACGCCATGCACCAAAACCTGCCCTGGCCTGAACATTATAATCTACATTGGTGTTACTTGAAGTGTAACACAAAGCTGTTTACTGCCATCACGAATGATACAAAGGCAGTTTCATTTTCTGATTGTGTTTTATTGCAATTTGCGTAGTCAATAGCATAATAGCGGGTATGAATAAAGTCATTCACAAAAAAAAAATCTGTTATAAACTATGTTCATTCGCTCGACACAAATACTTCATGTTAGTAGTATGTCATATATAATAAAATGGGTCATTAACGCGTATTTCATCAAGAACTAAAAATAACTATCTGAACTGTCGCTTTTCCCCTATTTTCTCCACAATGTTCGTGCGACTCGAACTAGCACTTTTCTTTAAACAAAAGTTTTTTCTGCATAAATGAAAAATCGTAATATAAATGTGTGTAGGAACGCTTCTTGTCTTTTGCTTTCATAAGAAACCTTTATAAATAAGACGAGACCCTGTTATAATCTGGTGTGGTTATTTTCATTATGGATGCTCTTACATCTATATTTATGTGTTCATTATTATTTTAATTAAATTTATCCAAGTTAAAACTAGTTGGTGTTAATGCATTTTGCCTTTATATTACTGGCGTTTCTGTTGTAAATTTAAAAATGTACACGTGGAACAGCTGTAGTTCATGTAGCGAAACTGACCTAAAACGTATTATTTTCATACAATGATTGAAAAACCTTGTTTTAGTCATATTCCTGTTACAATCACAATAAACGTACATTTAAATTATTTTTTTAAGAGCGAGCACTATGCTACATTTAATCGGTATCAAGATAGCTCTGAAATAAAGAAAGAAGATACGTTTCCATTGCAAAATCACACATACAAAAAGGAGATTACAGTAAACTGTTTAAAGTCAAGTTTATTTACGCACATTTCAGAAAAACGGTCTGACCAAAGCGCTGTACAGTGTTAATAAAAGTAAAACGAAGTAGGATAAAATGTAAAATAAAATGAAATTAGACAGCACTACTCAACTAGAGGTGAAAGCCAGTTCGAAAAAAATGGTTTTGAGTCTGGACTTTAACATTTCTAATGTGGAAGCAGCTCTGATACCCGGGGTAAACAGTTCCAGAGCTTTTGTGCAAAAACCGCAAAAGCACAATCACCTTTCATCTTCAGTCTCGACCTGTGAACGGATAGGAGTATCTGGTCGGATGATCTAAGTGACCTGCGGGAAATCTGAGGACGTACAAGTTCTGATAGATACAACGGCGCCAAGCTATGAAGAGACAATTGTAACAAGCACCAAAATTTTGAAATAAATCCTAAACTGAACCGGGAGCCAGTGGAGCGATGTCAGGATAGGGGAGGTGTGGTCGTGTTTGCCAGTGCCCGTCAAAAGCATGGCCGCGGTATTTTTCAAACTGCGCTTCTTGCATATACTGTGTATTTCTTAATGCAGTTCGTACATACTTAAAAAAATTATAGATTAATTACAACTGTCTTTTAACCTTGTCGAGAATATGTTTTAAACAGATGTGCTATGTAATTGCAACTTTTCCGTTAAATTACATTATAAAAATTCTTGATAATAAAGTCAGTATGTTTCGACTTCCGGGGTAAGTTAGGATGCTCGGGAATTGAGTGCATGACTCGAGTTTAACACAGCAACGAAGATGTCATGTTTGCGTTGGAACTGGTTTTCCACGCGAGACAAGTACCGTACCTAACAAAACGACGTAGCGGTTTCAAACACGACACGTGTTTGACTTTTCCGTTTAAATCAGGAACCGGAAGTGTACGGATGTATGGCACGTGCTGGTGGAGGCGCTATAACCTGTGCAGTACTTAAATCGTTTGGTGAAAATATTTCTGATTTAGAAGTATTAAGAAAATAAACGGTTCATCTTCAGGTGTAACAATACTTTAATTATGTATAATTGTTAATCCGACTTGGAGCCATTCTGTAGTCTTCAGTGCGAGAGCAAATACTAAAGGGATATTTATCTTGTTAACCGGTTTGCGGCTAGGTGTCTGAATGAAAAGTGCGGCTATTATGACTAAAGAAAATCGGTGGAACGCACCCCCGAACGCCCCGGCTTCCATGGAGAAGCACTTGGACTCTGTGCATTATAGGAAAGGTATTCAAAAGCACCAGTTATTTAAGTTGATGAATTAGGTTATTTTAAATAAATGTAAACGTCTTACCAATATAAAGGTTGTTATTAGTAATGCAACGCATATTCTGTGTCAGAACGAGTTATGTATTAAGACTAGAATTAATTTATCTGGTTGTTTCTAAAAATTGAGAAGTACGTACACTCCCGGTGTACAGTGTAGTACCCCGTGTATATTACTGTTATATCTGTTATATGATGAGGCTCTGTTGTTTTGTTTACATGTGGCTGGTTCTGCTAAGCGTCGACGAAAGCACTTGGCTAATGTTTCGTTGCGTCTCAATGCAGTTTTTTTTCTTTTATATTTCGAACACGCATTATCATAACATCTCTGTTTTTGTACCGTTTAAGGCTAGGAGTAGATGTTCAAATAGACGTTCATTTGGCTACCCCTCAGAACCAGTTCTTCTGAAGTCCATTACTTTGTTTTCACTTAAAGATGGCAGCCTGTTGTTGGGTGCCTCCAGCCTCACTGGCAGATGTTGGTCAGGCTCCATATGGGTGTATAAGGACCCTACCCAATGTCCCAGTGAGGAGCGCTGCAGTGCAGGGGTACAGACTGAGTCTGGCATCACTGAGGCTAGGTGGGTGTTGGAACGTGGAATCCTTGTGGCCACCGACTCAGGTTAGTATGTGTTTTTGTTTGCACCTGCTTAATCCTGTGGAACCAGTGAGGTGAACTAGACATTCTAAAATTCTTTGGTTGTGTGTACAGTGTTATTGACACCTCTTATGACTATTAAACTCAAACTTTCACTCATAAGACAGTTTGCAGAGATTCTACCAAATATAACATTGAGTATTAGTGAAATTAAAGCCAATGTTGAGCCAGATTGCAGAGTGCTGTGTTTTAAAGTTTTTTTACATCTCACCTGATTCTGCAGGGTTAAGCATGTACACACAGCTTTGCAGTTTTCAATAGCTTACTTGTAAACAATGAAAATATACTAAGGCCACACCAAAGCAGAAAACGGTTAGTCTGGGAACATTTTGTCCAGTTTAGAAGTTTGAGAAAATATTTGCCTGCATGTGTGTCCAGGTGCTGTGGAATTGTGGGAACTGGCAGAAGATGGAAGGCTGATGGTCAGCAAGTTCAGTCGCCATGAGCATGATGACGTTGTCAGCAGCATCAGCACCACAGCTGGAGGGGGGATGGCAGTCAGTGGCAGCCTGGACTGCAGGTCAGTATGGGGACAGTGAGGAGTTGCTATGGGAGTAGGTCTCTGTGATAATAATGTTGATATTGCCAAGCTTTTATTAAAAATGGGGACACTTGGGCACACGATCTGGCTAATTGCAAGTGGATCCATTTTGTTTAACTCTGGATTGCCTTGCATTTCAGTGTGACCTTTTGACATGTATCTGTTTTTCCAGCATTAAGGTCTGGGACCTGAATCAGGAGGCTGTTGTCACCACCTACAATGGTAAGAAGGGCATTGTGAAATCAGTTCTGATCCTTGGGTCTGTGTGGTCTATATGAGCACATGCATTATATTTACATGTCTGGTTTGCATTCCTTGTACCCTTTTAATAAATGTATACCAATTATACCAATATATGAGCACATGCGTACACAGATTGCTGGTTTATTTTTTGTAATTACTTTATCTTGTGCATGATATACATGTTGAACAAAACACACCCAGATACCTGACTCCTGTCTTGCTGTCTGCAGCTCACTCTGACTCGGTCAACTGTGTGTCCTGCAATCCCATTGATGACGCCCTCTTTCTCTCCTGTGGTCAAGTAAGGATCCCCATTAAAACATCTCCCATTCCACGGGGCCTGAGGAGTCCCATCTGGGCTGCAGTAATGAGAATAGGTGATGTGCTAACTCTGGTATTTTGCCTTTCTTGCCTCTCTCAGGATGGTCGGCTCTTGCTCTGGGACAGGAGGAAACCTCAGCCAGCCTTCCGTCTTGGTGTGTAGGTCATTTTGAACACTTTCTTTGGAAAGAACTTGTCACTTGTCATAAGCAGAGAATGGTGATGTGCTCTAAAGTTTGTTTAAAAACTTGATGTCAAGTGTGTCTGAGCTAAATAAACCAGAATTTACACAAGGTCCACTGACTCTTCAAAGTTATAGTTGTTTTCACGTGGTAAGTTTTTCCACTTGAAGCTAACTTGCTACATTATGTAGCCAAGAATGAAAGCATGTAGCAGATTTCCCAGTGATAGGTGTGGATGCTGAACATACACGTTTGGGTCTTTGAACAAGATGAACAGTCAGTTTCATGTCTTTCCAAAGCTGCTACTGTTTGTAAGATAATGTTTCAGGAATGGTTATATAATTACTCAAAACCCATAGAAGAAATATTATATTTTATGGTTTGAATCACAATTTTGTGATTGAAACTATATGTTCCTTTTGACATTACTAAAATAAAATATTTGGATGGTTACTCAGTCTTTCATGAACAATAACTAATATATAATGTATAGCTGTGGGTGAAAAGTACTAGAAAAATGTCACTTTAGTGTTTGTAAAAACAGTTGAAAATGTTTGATTTCTGGACTTGCAGGCATCATGTACCTGTAATATGGAGAATGGGTATTTTGCGTACTTAGTCATGTAACCGGTTTGTAACACTGTTGCGATTGTTGTCAGTCATTGAACTGAGGAGAAACTTGCTTGGCGTGAGAATGTCCTGGTTTTGTTCCAGATGTGGTATCCCCCAGCTGCTGCCCTACCTCTCTAACCTGGCACCCACAGCATGCCAACACCTTTGCCTATGGTAAGTAAACCGATAGCCTCTTGTCTTGTAGGACACTTGTCTAACTGCAAAAAGTAAGATGTGACCAGGCAGGGTTTCTTGAACACCAGTTTATGTACTGTAAACAATGGGGCATGTGGCGTTTCTTTAAGT
>JABJVR010000751.1:0-20498 GCA_025773905.1 Chitala chitala | reverse complement strand
CCCCCCCCCCCCCCCCCCCCCCCCCCCCCCCCGCCCGCCGCCCCCCCCCGGGATTTGGAAAAGTCATCTAGTCATCCAGCTGGCAGGCCTCATGCGTCAGCTTCACAAAATGTAGCTAGCTCGCTTCCGCAAACAGTTTCCTACTTGTTATGCACGTTAAATATTTGCCTGTGCATTAAACATTTGCCTGTACGTTTAGCAGCTTACTTATTAGCTCGGCATGACCCTTTCTCCAAACAAATACTTCTAACTGGTCAAAAACAACATTCAGTGCATTTCTGACTTGAAATTAACTCACACATGTACTACATTATAAAGTCTTCTGGCTTCTCCCTTACAAAGGAACTTCCTCACTGCAACTTGTCAGTGAATTTATATAGGGACTTTGTGGAGGGGGGGAGTTAGCAATCAGAGGTAAAATGTATCACTGGTGCCGCTACCCATCTCCGCCAGCCAACCCCCCCCCCACGTGCTAGCTTCCCTATCCCCCTTTCCCTGCTCCCATACCATCCTTACCCTTCACACCTCCCTTGCGCAGTTCTCGGTCCTGGATGAAGCCAGCAAACATTTGAGTGTCCATGAACAGCTGCAGGAACTGGCGCACCCCGCGTGAGGGGTGCGATTTACGGAAGGCATCGCGCTGCAGCTCCCGTACCCCGCCTGCACCCTCGCTCATGTGCAGGGAGTAGTGGCCCACCAGCTCCACAAAGAAGTGCACAAATGCCTCTGACAGCAGAGAGCTCAGGCCTGACTCTTCACCTGAGGGACACACACCACATTATTAGGACTTGTTAATTCCTTAATGCTATTAATGCAATAAATGTGCCTCCGTGTTCAGTGCTGCACTGAAAATTTCAGCTCCATCTCTGCTTGAAATTGCTGGAGTGCTTCACACGGCACAAGAGACCTTTCTGCATAAAAAGGGCAGCACTGAGTTAAACCTCCATCCTCAACTCCACCCACCATGTGTTGTGTGTTCACCTAGCACGACTCCAGCTGTGCACAGGTGGATGCTAGGCTCCACACTGCCAACTTGTTAGCTCGTGCTCCCTGCCCATGCACCCACATGTGACGCTTCTGCTCAGGTCAGAGAATCCCACCCAACCCACCAGACTGATCACAGAACACATGTCCAAAGGAACATCCACATTGCAGGAACATTTCCTCAAGTGATGATTCACTCTCTCTCTGATTATCCATGCTCATTTTTTGGCAAGCACTTCTACCCAACTGGCAAGCAGAACAGCATGACATTACTTGTATTATATCAATTAGTGAAGCACCCATAAAGGAAGTGTGGTTAGCGTCTCTGAGAAGAACAAGCGATGATCAGCGTGCCGTGGTTCACTCTCTCACCAAGATGGCGACAGTACACAAAGCGCAGCCCCAAATGAACAAGAGCTGACTGGGTTTTTGAAGCCAAACCACTAATGTTTGTGTTACAGCTATACAAATTGTGCCCATCCATCCATCCATCATCAAAATGCTTATCCTTTGCAGGGTCACTTGTGGCATGGAACCTAACCCAGATGGCCTATAGGGCACAAGACAGGATACATCCAGGACAGCTTGCCAACCCATCAAGGGCAATTTTGATTTCCCCATCCACTTATCACAGGTATATCACAGGGCTCTAGGATGAAGCCAGAAATCCTGGAAGAAAATCACACATGCACAGAGAACTACATGATGCAATGCTGACAGTCTACACCGTACTTGGCATTTATTACAGCTCAAAGTACAACTTCTGATCAAAAGTCAACTCTTATTTGCTCACAGAGCAGGTCGATATGCAGTTTTGGTTTTGCTCATCAATCTTCCTTAATGTTAGTCATATTGGAGAGGGTCAGCAAAGGAGTTCCCATGGCCTTAACATCTGGAATGAATACAAGGTCTTATGTCATGCGGCTGAGACTCACCTGTCTCACTGCCACCCTCCTCTTGCCCGAGAATGTCGTCCCTTTGCTCCAGGATGTCCTGCAGAGCTGCATGCAGCTTGCTGGGTAGGATGCAGTCCTCATCCCCTAGCTGCAGCACCGAGACAGAGAGACAGCAGAGGGGAAAAACAAAAACGCTGCATCAAATATGTGACACAGCAAAGCAGCATGGGTTACTAGAGTACCTATCTGAACAACAGTTACTACAAATTACAAAGAAAAGTCATGAATGCTGTTACTAGCTTTATCTTTAAATTCACTCATTCTATTGCTTTTATATGTAAAGTTAAAGGCTCCAGAAGAAATCTTTTGCTTTGAGTAGGGAGTGAACTGAATGCATAACACATTACCCTTACACTGTCCTGTCCGAATTCCCACTGTCTGGCCAACATACCTGCCTGACAAACCTGTCTGCACACAAGTCCACAATGAGCACCTGTAAAAAGAGGCAAAACTCTACATGAGCACCAACAGAAGGAAGCATCACCTCAGGTACATTCATGCTGAATGACATACAGCAGTCTGCGCCAGTACACGTAAGGTACCACACGCATGAACATCACTGAACTAGCACTGCACTATTTTATACCAGTGCGGGTATGAAACAGATACTCAACATTTTTGGCAGGTTAAACGTTTCTCGGTGCATTTATCATTTCCCATTTAGAACCAATATTTAAACTACGAAAAAAAAACAATTCTGAAAAAGCAATAACAGTAAAATTTTTTACTGTACATACATCATAAGATTGAGTGAAGCAGCTCCACAAACTATTACAGGCTGTAAATTTAAGCCAGTCTGTCCTATGACTTTCAAAAAATAAATTACAGGATAAAGTAACCATTGTAGTAGAAGTAGAGCTTTCAATGACTTACCTCCTCTATGGGCAGATCCAGCAGCTGGGGCAGAGAGGGCAACAGCACCCCCATCAGGAAAGGAGTGGGAGAGCAGCAGATGTCCAGCATGCTGGCAGGCAGCACAGGCACAAAGGTGTGCTGCCAGGTGAAAGGGTAGAGCAGAGCCAGGGCGGCATGGGCGCAGTGTGACAGCGTGCTGGGGAGAGGCCAGGGAGCACTCACAACAGGAAGCACAGGGCTGCCAGTGTGCCCCTAATGGGCTACGCTGCATTCTACACTGCTCTGCAAGTGTCTTCAAGAATAACCATTTTAACACACAGTTATACAAGTTCTACTTTTAATGTTCTGGGGTCAAGAAGTCACACACACCAATAGACCACCATGTTCAGGGTGTTTAATTCAAGTCAGTTAATTTTTAAACGTCACTGAAGCATCCATGTTGTGAACAGAGTGCTCAACAGATACGTGCAACAAGAAAAAAAAAAAAAGGGGGGGGGGGGGTACCTGAGGGGGGGGCCAATGAAGAACAAACATAAATCCAGCAGCAGAGAGGCGAACACCTGCAGGAGCTGGCCCACACTGATGCACTGCAGAAGGCTTTGAAAGTCCACATGCTCCAAACGGGAGTCCACAGGCCGACAAAGCGTCAGCACCTGGAGGGGTGGGGAAGGAGGAGGAACATGCGGAATAAGATCACACCTCACCGGAGGAACCCCCTTTACAAGCACAACGATGCACCATACCTCATTCCCAGAGCCAGGCAGGAAGCTCTTGACTGTGACAGTGCGGCCGGGGGCAGGGAAAGGTGCTTCCATAAGGCTTCGCATGAAGGGCTGCACCAGGGCCGGCGAGACCTCTCTACGGCGCTCCACCTCTTCCAAAATCTACAGGCAAATGTTTACACAGCTATACTAGTAAGGATTTGCTTATTGGCTGCCATTCAGAAAAATAAGATTGTCGAAGCCCACAAACAGATAAAGTGTTGCTCTCTACACAGGCTGCAAAAACACTCAGGATAGAACACAGTGCACGGTATCCACTAGCACATAGATAGATCTACCTTAGCGAACAGATTGAAACAGCCAAGCCTGCTGACAATACAGTGAACCTCAGGTAGCCGCTTTCCCTTTCCGCTGGGCTGAAACACAGACACAGGATCCCATCAATCCTAAACACAGGAACCACATGCTTTCACGTTCTACACACACTGACTCGTACTTACCAGAATCTTTCGACAATAACCAAACCACCGGCTTCCGTCTTCTCCCGTCAGGACAAAGGAAAAGGTTTCACTGGCCATGGAAAAGAGCAAGAGCACATGAATACACTGTGTACTGTACAAAGCTGCTGTAAATTTGTCTGAGGCTTATACTTCAGATTTCTGTGGACACAAAGTGTGTAATGCTTTATATGGAGGGATTAAACTGGTAAGACTCAATCTCATTTGTAAGTGTAAACATCCTATTAAAAAAAGTCCAAAGTGTGGAACCAAAAGGCTGTCAACGTCTGCTTTTGTGGCAAATTCACAACAGACCATTAAACTACTGTTACTCAGCTGTCTTTCAGCCATTTTTAACTGCTAGACGAAGACTGATGAAGCCACTCTACAAAAACTATTCCAGCACAATTCTTTTTTTTTTTTAAATTTCACTAACTTGTACCATGCTAATGTGTTTTAAAACACATTTTAAACATCAGATGAATTTCGCCTAGGATAATAAACCAATAAAAAAAATATATCATTCATTATCAATCAACATTCAACAAGTGGTCACTGCTGCTATTACTGGCACTGCAATGCAGTGATGGCTGTCAAGTGTTAGCGCACAGTGGATTGTGGGAAGGCTCTTGTCAGCAGACCTGGGGAGGTCAGCGCTGGGCCGCCAGTCTTGCGAGTCAGGGAAGCAGAACTTGGGGATAGCCTTCAGCTTGTCTTCAACTTCCCTAGAATACCGAGATGACTTCTCAAACTAGATCAGGTGAAAAGATGACAAACATTTTGTCACTACGGGGGGGAACTCATTTACATAAGATGCTCAAAATATACATTGTACTAATTAAATGGAAATATTCTGCTAGTAAACTAACAAATTTGGCCAATGTATAACTTCTGTAAGTACTGTCAAATCTTTTTTAACCATTGACAATAAATGCAAGTATATAGTTCTGGGAGACTACAAATTATTCTACAAAACAGTATGATAATATTAATCAAAGGTTACCTGCTTTTAAATATGGTTAAAAAATAACAAAAAAATAAAATAAAAAACAAGGGTACAATTTTAAAGCTATGTGATACATGATTAAACAGTAACAGACAAAGCAAAACATTTCTTTAGCCTTTCAACGTTTTGATCTTTTCACAGTAATTACTACCATGTTTGGAACTCCATTAACACACCTGTAATTGCATACACAAAGGTGCACAAGACAAAATGAAGCAACTGGCGGCAACATCAAAGAAGCCTACAGCTACAATTTTTTCTACCATCTGTCATGACGACACCTTAAGTACAACATACCCCTTAGCACTGACATGAGGAACGCACAAGAGTACAGACTGATTTTATCAGTGTGTCAATTTAACTATAGATGTAAAAGTGACTATGGGTGTTTCAGTACATCGCTTGCTGCAGGGATGCTTGGCTATGGCTGTAGCAAAATGTATTTGTGTGATCACAAGTGAGTGGTACTGAGTACTGACACAGCATTTGTGTTTTTATGAGTACGGACAAGTGTAAGGGAGGCACACGTACCTTGTTGGGGAACTGTTGTGTGATCTCTGGCGTGTACACGTTTCCTGCAGAGGTCTTGCGCAGCGATACCACCGCAAACAGCTGGAAGAGCTGCAGCTGCTGCAAGCTGATGAGGTCCCGCTCCAGCGTGCGATACCCAGGCCTCCGCCGCAGGGTGGACTGCACATGCACACGTCGCCTCCGCACACCTGAAGGGTGGTGTTATTAAGCCACAATTCTGAGACCAACAATTATTTTATATACATTAGTATTATAGGGCTGTTTGTATAGTGATGACCTTATATCTGATGGGGAGACGGTACTGACACGCTTAAACCCTGCCTACTCTTCGCTGGAGGAAGGCACCTGACCTGTGCTGCCGTCCTCTGGGTCGCTCTCTGTTCCACTGGTCTCCTCTGTGTAGCCGTGGGGGTTAAGGTGGACAAGAAAGGAAGTGAGGAAAAGGAGGATGAGAATGGGATGAACCCATGAATAACAAGTTTGTTTTCACATCCGTTTTGGTGCAAATATGAATGTTGGAGTATCTACACCCATGAGCCAAAACATTACATGCACTCACAGATGATTCCCATAACATTGAATATCTTGTATAACAAAGGTGCACATGAAGGTATGGGATATATTAAATGGCAAGTAAACAGTTGGTTCTCATAGTTGATGTACTAAACGTGTTTGGAAATGACAGGCATCCTGACAAGGACAGGGTCAGAGCATCTCTGCAAAATGGCTAAGTTTGTGGGGTGCTTCTTGTTAGTGCTGGTGAGTATCTACCCAACGGCTTAAGGAGAAACATGGATGTGCTGAAACAATACATCTGATCTACGGCGCCTCCATCTTGTCACTTGCAAGACTTAAATGATCTGCTGCTAATGATTTGATGTCAGATACCACAGGACTCCTTTGGAGGTCTTGTGAAATCCATACCTCAGTGGTCAGAGCCGTTTAAGAGGCATGTGAAGGACCAACGGTATGTTAATGGTATGTTAATCTGTTTAAAACAGATTAAACATTAAACAATATTTTGGCTCATTGGTGTATATTTATGTGGAGGTACATGACAGGCTGTGCTGGACATGCGAGTACATGTTAGAATGTACCGTATGTAGACATGTGACAGTACATGTGCGTTGACACTGTTGTAGCACTGTGGTAGCACTGTGGTCCTACCCCGGGCTGAGCTGTCATAGCCACTGCTCCCCTGGCTCTTCACCCTCTTTCTGCCCCTCTTGACATTGAAGATCTCCTGGATTTTGTTCACATACTACAACAGAAGACATGAGATCCATAAATCTCCACTTCATTTGGAAGAGACCATTTAAGGCAAACAACTCCATTCTTCTTCTCTTTAAAAACACTGAACTGGAGGGGTGTACTAAAACCAAACGGTATCCTTAAAAATACTAAAGTAATCCAAAACAATTGTGTCATTAAGATTCTACCACCTCTACTTAAATTTGCTTCACAACACCACTGAGGACCAGCACAAAAATTCCCTATATTCTATCTCTGGGAGGTGACCACATTCTGGTATTTCCAGCCAAGTGAGGAGGATATGAGTAAGCAAACAGCAGAATCCACATCTCAGACAGGCTGCATTACCGCTCCTCTGCCAAACACGTGCGCGCACAAGCACACACGTGCAGTTTTGCTTTGCTCCAGGCCTCCTCGGAAACTGTCCCTAAGGCTGCCACATGACTGATAAAGAGCTAACAGACACAAAGGCACCTAATCTCACCATTACGCTAACACCAAACACCATTATCATCACTAGTGTCTTGTGCCCTCATTGAGATTAGCTGCCAGCCTGCCTGTGTTTACCAGTATGGTCCTCTTTCTGAATGCATATAGAGTCCTCCTAACTGAGGCACTCAACTATTGTATTGATTTACCTACACTCTGAAATCAAATTTCTTTAACCCAAGACATAATATACACTTGGTGGAAATTAAAGGTAGTACAGAAAATGAATCTAGAATATCCATCTCGATCCACTTTACTGTCAGCTACATGAGTACATTGATTCTGTTAAACACCTTAATCCTATCCCTTAAATCAAACTGCATGCGTTTAAGATCTTTTTAAAATTTCCTTTTAAAGATATGAGTGAGTCAGAGTAACAACTGGTGATTTTTGGATTACAAAAAACAACTTCACAGGATTGTCGTACAAGTGGAAAATTATCATTTCTTGCACTCTGTTTGATGTGGTAGTTTCAAAGTTTTTAAATTATATCAATACAAGAATCGCAAATTGAAGGGAGACATTTAATTTGAAAATCGTAAGCAGTCTGTCAGTTCTGTATATTTTCTATTTTCTTCTTTCTCTGGATTACAAGTCTTTGTGAAGTTTTGACACTACTACGAATGCATGTTATACATAATTTGTTTTAATTAGCGACCACTGCAGAGCCACCAAACTGCTGAATCATACATCACTGGCACTTTAAACATCATAAGCAGAAGACTTCGAGGTTTGTCTGGCCTCTGCCACTATTATTAGAAACAGAGGAAAAGAACACTACACTTTAGCAAGTCAAAAAATCACCAACTCAGAAACTGCAGACTTTAATTTGCCCGTTGTGGCAAAGTGATGTATGAGTCCTCTGACCTCCTCAAGCTGATCCCTCTTGGACTCCCTCACAGCCGATCCTGAGCAGCAGCTGATCTTACCCTGTCTCCCTCACAGCAAACAAGCCACCCAGAAGCTGATCTCTCCCCAGCTACCCTACAGCACATCTCACCTCCTGAGCCTGGTCCACCTCTCTCCCAGATCCAGCCTCCTCCATCAGCAGAGTGAACACTAGGTCCTGATCTCTCATCCTTGAGCACACTCCCTCTCTTCTTCCTGCTCTTACCCCTCTCTGAATGGCACTCGTTCACACGCATCCTGTTTCCTTATCTTCGGCCCACTTATACCATCTTCCCCTTTTTCTACTCCAAGTGACGACAAATTCCAGTCACATGGGCTTTCAGCCCAAGGCTTCTGGTCACAGGAGTGCAGCTCATCATTGCCCACTACACATCTACAAAAGACAAGACACCTTTCCTCCTGTGTAAGATCCTGGCTATTTTCACTGTACAGTTATGTACTGTCATTTATAAATTCATTGAAATCATACAGAAACTCATTCTGTAATTTTGATGTAAATGTGAGCATAGTCACTATGTACCTGTAACAGTTTTGTGTTAATGCTGGAGAGTCACACATCTGGTTGTTATAGTATGGAAAAGAGCTGCTGTACAGGGCTACAACTATGTTTTATTGTTATTGTGCAGGATTTGTTTTTTGAAAGTTTTACTTATTTTATCTATATTACTGCAAAAAGTTAACAAAACCACACACTTAGTGAAATTTATTAACTCTTATAAAGAGATAAATTTATTAATTTAAACATTACCATGTCAGATTTCAAATATGACTTCCAAAGTAGTGCCTCCCATTGCCTAATTCAGTTACATTTCCCTGAAATTGAACAAGGGATCAGTACATCTGAATCATTTAAATAATTTTTAAAGGTATAATCATTGGCCCAGGAATACTACCGTTAACGTTTAGGTGCTCCATGAGGGCTTAAAGGTTGACTCTCCTCAATACTGTACACCTAAATATATATACAGACATCCTATACAGGCAAACACTGAATACAGCACATTTATCCTACACACATGCTGTCACACAGCTTTTTAAAATACATACTGCTCCACAATGGAATATTTTACAACTCCACTCAGCTTTCATTTTGTTAATCTTGATATTTAATTTTCTTTGCTGCTCTTGTGAGCCAAGAGGCAAGATTTCAAGCACACAATGTGCACGCAGTGATGAACGTGTGGAAACAAAGTTAAAATGTGCTTTTGATATGTACAATACATGAAGGCTGAATATCAGGGGAAACAGCTTGGTGAAGTGTAGCCTATGGCAGTCATCCTTATGTTGGCTATTATGGATGCACATTTTTATAAAAAGAGCACCACAATTTATTTCATATGTTGGCGCCAAGTCATCAGTGTGTACAACCACACACTTGCCTTTGTCAGTGACAGTCAGAAGTGGTCTGGAGTGTATCCTGTCCTTCTACTTTCCACATTTTACTCTGGCAGTTTGCAAAAATGCTGCTGGCCTCAGAATACATTGCTATAACCCAAGCATTATCAGTTTAGCTACATAAAAGGGATTGACTTTGACAGAAGAAAAGTCACTTTTTCCTCAAATAGCATTTAATTTTTGCTCAAGTTGAAGCTACTTTTTAAGCTCTATTCTTTTGCAGACCATTGTTTTTGCTTTAGTGAGTAATATCTTTTTCTCCACCACTTGTTATCTTAAGTGAAAATTTTAAACCCTGCACTCTTCTACCAAGGTTAGCAGTAGAAATTTATCTAATCCAGTATATGGGCTACACAGAGACCCACTTGGGCATGTGGTCGCACCTTCATGCCAGCCAGGCGATGTTTGGGTGAGGATGTCACCGGTGCGAGGTGGACAGCCTGCTCTTTTCTCTGGTGACCTTGCTTCTTCTCCAGCTTTCCAGTGAACACCTGAAGAGCACGAGGTTTGGGGGGGAGCTGCAGAGAGCACAACCTGCAGTCAGCATGAGGGAGGTCACCCTGGGGCTGTACAGCCACACCCTCAGTGAAGCCATCTACAATAGGCAGAACATCAAAATGTACAGATGCTGCCAGGTGTGTGACTCACCTGTAAGAGTACAGCAATGGGCTGTGCTAAAATATACACATCACAGCACTGCTTAATCTGTGGCTTCATGCCCACATTAATCACTTTAGCTTCCATGGCAAGCTTCTCACACCATGACCAGACCACAACAAAAACAAGCCTAAACAAAGTCGTCAGGTTTGGCTTTTCATATGTATGAACAAATGACAAGACTGCTAGTCAAACTTCTGCTTCAGAAATGGTTTGAAATTAATCAATTTGAACAGTTTCCCTGTAATCTACTGCCTTTTGGCAGAGGATCTTTAGTCTAATTTTACTAATTCCATTAAACAGCCGTTTCAGAACGGCTTCATTGGAGACAAGTGGGTTTGTACATACAAACAAAACAGTTACTTGTGTTCTTTTAATTCCACTTGCATGGGTGTGTGCGCATGGGTGTGTGTGCGCGCGCGTGTTCCTGATGGCTTCGATGACTTCAGTCCCATGTTTGCTCTTCCCCAGATACAGCAGCTGTAAAGCGCAGTGGAGGAAGTTGTCATTAGCACATGCATCCCTACCTGGGGAGTTTGAGGGCTGCGTCTCTGTGCAGGCCGGCCACTTGGCAGACACACTGGCAACAGCTTCACATCCTCATACGTGTTCTCCCGCAAAATGTCAGCTATGGAAGAGGCGGGGCAGACATACATGAATGAAGAACCAGTTTACTGTTGTCACAGACTATTTGTACATTATTGAAATATCCTTTCAGGGCATTTTGGGTCCTTTTTACAAAATTCCAAGATCATAAAGCATTATATTCATCAGCTTTGAATTTACTTTGAGTGGAATTACTGGGATCATGAACAACATTAAAGTGCATGGAGTCTTGCCAAAGAGAGAGGAAATGTGTGTATATCTCTGTACTAAGAACACATGACTCTGATCCTCAAAAGGAAAATCCTGCACATTTTTTACATGATAAGCACTGCGCTGACACCTATACTCCAATCATTCAAACAGGCAATGTGTAAAAACAGCAAAAGGAAATACATTGTACTACCTTGCTGTGAGGACCCAGGAGCACATAATCAGTAAGGGGAGTAGACTTACTGGCTATGTCCTCATATATGTTGTCCTCTGACAAGGCATGGTATAGGCCTGATGTCTGGCCCTCATCCACCAGCGCCGCCTGCTGGCCAGTCAGCTGTACAACATCCTCAAACTCAAAGGACTTCCTGGGGAGGCAGAAGAGAAAAAAAATGACCAAGAGATGGCCTGGCCTAAGCAACTGGAATTTTTCACATAACATGTCGTCTATAGTACCCTGCAACAGGACGTTCACTTGGTCTATCAGCAAGGGAGAGAACAGGCCATGAAAAAAGAAGTGAATGTAGTGATCGACAAATACGAAAACAGCTGGAAGACTTTTTTTTAAACAAACAGATAAAAACAGGGAGCTTCTGCAAGCTGTGGGGTGATAATGAGGGTAATATGTGAAAGGGGAAGATCTGGTGAGAATGAGATAAAAACCAGGGAGGATTTTAAAGGGGCAAGTCGGGAAACTGTGCATGAGAATGTGCAAAAGAGGCGGGAAAAAAAAAAAAAAAAAAAACGAGCACACTCAAGTGTGCCAAGAAACAGCATGGGCGGTGTGTGAGCTCACACAAGTGTGTTCGCAACCTCTGACTCTTGGCTACAGAAAACTAGGTCGAGCCCAGACAACAGGCCTATGTACAATGACATCACATTTGGACCTGAGCCAGCCTCTGCTTTCATTTGGGCAGACCTAGCAGTGCCTCTCAACACTGGTGGGAGAAAGTGTTCTCCCTCTCTCACCCCTCCACTGAATCCAGCATGCAAGGTCCATTTCAACTATGTCTCGAAGTGTCCATCTTAAAATGCCAGAGAGAACTACACAAAGAAATAAATGTAGGCAAGCTTTAATGTCTCCAACGACATAAAAAAATTCTTACTGTCACATCTTATATTTATTAAACTTATCTCTTTTTATGATATGAATAAATGTTAAGAGAAACTAGACAGTTAACTATCCAAATTCTGTTCAAGTTCTGGAATGGCTAGTATTTTTAAAAATACATACAAGAAGGCAGGATGAAACATGCTCATCCAAGTTATTTGGAGCTTTTTCCATTTATACCCATTGCCACACCAAGTACAAAATGTGATTGGGCATCTGTGCCAAGGTAAGAACCTACCTAACAGGCAAGCTAATATAACGTGTATCTGATGTCGTGGTTCGCCAAATAATGGCAAACACCTCACAGCTTCTGGTTTCGGCAAGGCTTCATTCAAAAGGTGACAATGTTGGCCCGCAGAGCAACCTTGACATGGCTCCATGTTGCACAGAGTGTTTCAAGCTATGTGATATACACTGGGCTAATAAACTTAAGAGGTTCACCTGTTTTTCCTGTGTCTGGATATGGTGTGCCCATAGGTGGTAGGGCAGGGAGGAGGTGGGCAGTTTGGAGGAGGCCCACTGGCATGGTTCCTGTTTTGCTGCTGAAAGGTAGATGGTCTCCAACGTTCCATTTGGCCCCAATGCCCTGGGGGGCTACTGGCCCCCTGATACTGAAAAGTTCGCTGTGGCTTTGGTGGCGGGGGGGTTGTTGGGTAAATATCTCCACCGTCAATGTCGGAAATCGACGACTGCTTAAGTACCACCCCCTGGAAAAGATCGTTCCCCTCTAGTCTACGCCAGAAACCTCGGGAAGTATAAAAATTCCCAGGAGGAAGTACTGACCCGAGGTCATCCAAAACCGGGGGTGAAGGTGAGCGGTGTGGATCCAGCAATCTCACGCTTGTAGTTTCTCCATTGTCTTCATTGCCCTTGACCGAGTTGTGGTCCACCATCTCATTTAACATTGGTTGAGGTATAATATTTTGATGATCTGCTGATTCATGTAGATTTCTCTGTATCATTGGAGCATTCACTGTCCTATCATTGCATATCACCATCCCTTGTGCTTCCCTAAAATCCAAGCCTATGCTTTTGGCCTTGGAGAGGCTTAGCTTTCCACTATTTTTGCATCTCCTGTTGGTGCGGCATATCCCATTCCCAAAAACATCTCCAGACAAAGTTCTGGACACAGGGATCCCTTGGCCTTTGAACCCACCGCTCTGACCATCTTCCAGATGGCTGCGGCCCTCCCACTGGGAAATCTTCTGTTTTATGTTGATTCCTGAATCACGGGTAAAAGGTCTCCCTGCTGACTGGGAAGGCCAAAGGGCAGCTGCTTCTTTGACTCCTCCTCCCTCTGCTCGTCCTGCCCCCAAGGCCAACATGACACAAGGGGGCAACACAGTCCAGTGCCAGTTACTGTGTCAACATCACTAGTTGTGGCACCACATCTGCACTGCCCCTGCTGGTCATGGAGAGGTACTGTACATATCTCCCCCTCCCTCTCCTTTACTGGTGAATCCAAAGCACAGATTTCACCAGCCCAAACTGGTCAGGTCCTCTTCCTCATATTTATTCGTTTTACGCTCACAGGGAATCCTGAAAAGCAGAAGACAACAGCAGCTATGATTATTGAGGAGCCAACGTGAACAGCTGTAGAGAAGCCACGCCTCAGCCCAAGGGGTTTGCTGTGGGGCCAGAAAGCCCAGTGGTAAGGAGGTGAAAGGACATGGGGGGAGGAAGAGGAGGAAACTGGACAGGGGCCTGGCATGCTCAAGGTTAGTGTTCAAAAATAGCCCAGAGGAGAAGGGCAGCCTGCAAAAGGAAAGAGCTAGCTATAATCCGTGAGTATGTTAAACGGGAAGGAGACATCCAGCACCAGCACACAAAACCCTGGCGCTCAGGGCCTAAACTAATTCACCCCAGCTCAAAGCTCTCTTTCAGGGCATGCAGGCACACTCACAAACAGCACCAACAGGACATGCATTCAGATCAGGACATACAGCTGTCCATGTTCCGTCATGAATTATCCAACAAGCACCATGATCACCAGCCAGCATCAGAACACCTAGAACGTTAATTCATGATGTAAATGACATGTATACACACACAGCCTTGCTGGGGTGTCCCCAGTAGTCATGCTGGAGCTTCCCCAAGACAGCCACCACTATGAATAGTGGTGATTCTGCATGCTGCATTCCTGCACATCTGATCACTGAGCAGGCACTCAGGCAGCTGAAGATGCCTTTGTTCAGCCTGACCTACATCCTCCATATGTGTCCAAGCCCAGCCAAAGCTCAGCACACTGTGCTGTCACTAGATCACAGCTGCTCCATGTGCACAACCATTTGTGCACGTATGTATACACCTTGCTTTTACCATATCTATTTGAAGCTCCAACAGTGTACAGTATACACTTCCTTAACCACAGGCGTATTTCACCCAAGCACATTATTGGGTTGTTGTTTTTTTTCTTGCATATGGTCCACCCTCATGGACGCAGTCGGTTTTGATTAACGCTCTTTTTCTGCAGCACAAGGCAACAGTTGGCAGACGGAACGGCACGCAGACGTGGCCACTTGGCAGTTTACACACATTACAAATAAGTGATCTGCAGCACTGCAGAGCAGGCAGCAAGAGAAGCCAAACACTCAACTCCCTGGTTATGTTCCCCACTGCTACAGCCCAGCAGGTTAAACACAGCGCAGATTAATGGTGACCAGCTGCGTGTTTGGAAGAACAAAATCTCAGGTTCAGCCGCATATCGAAGGTGGAGCAGACGGCCAAAGAAGTGCTTTGCGCCTCACAGATGTTCTCAACGATGGGACAAAGGTGAGCTGGCTGGGACAACAGCATCCTGTAGGAGAGTAATGCGTCTGCGAGGCTATAAAACATCAAGCCCCTGTGAGTACACACAACTAAAGGTAAGATGCTCAGCAGCAGGACAGGCAGCTTGAGGACACATTAATTATTTGAGGAGAAACCTCTGTAAATGTGTCTGTACATACAGTGCACATGGTACACACAGATTTCTTGCATTTATATGGTCACATTGTATCATTAAAAATAAGGTCTCCAAAAATGAGTAACAGGTTTTATACACCCTAAGGCATCAACCCTCCAACTTCAACTTCCTTGTTGTAAGAATTTTTTAACTAGATCGGTTTTGGTTAGACTGGTGTAAAAACAATGAACTGCAAAAAGCACATAAAAACCTTAAAATACAATCTAATCGCAATCTGCACTAGTTCCCATTACGTGACCACATGCACAGACATTAGTGTGTGTAGCGTAATATGCATGCTCACGTACATGTGTTGATGTGTGTGTGAGCGTGTGACTGTGTTTTGCAGGATGTCCTTGCCTACTTCCTGCAAGTCAGGATGAGAGGATCAGCAGAACGTCCACAGGCTGGGTCAAGGAAGTTCATGCAGAAGCTTTTTATTTGGAACAATGCTCAGACATGCCTCCTTTGTCAGACCGGCCATTGTTCTTTACATGGGGTCAATATCGCTATGGAGTCTTTGTGTGCGCTAACCCTGCCAGTGGGACTCAATCAGATTCTATGCATACAGAGACTTGGGTGCCTCACAAGACAGAATATTGAGAATATCTAAACTGAGTGAGCAAATACTTCAGCTTACTACTTATTGCAAAGACAGTAGGCACAAATGCATTTCAAGTGGAAGGCCTTCTGTAGAGGCACAGCTGTTCATCATGAGGCCTGTTCATTGCAGGCGTGCAAACTTGGTCAATCAAACATATGCTCCAGTGTCTGAGCCCACACACACACACACACACACACACACACACACACACATTCATCTCTGCGTCTCTGCAGCTTCCGCCATTCATTCCACAACATAAACAATGGTTATCAAAGCAAAGAGCAGTAGTAATGAAGACCCCCTCCTGCCTCGCCTCGCCTCTCCTCTCCTCTCCTCAGACTACCTGCAGGCAGTAAGTCATCCGTTACCCAGCACCCCCACATACCTGCCAGACACTGGGATTAAAGGCACCACTGAATAATCACTCACATTGCCTCCCCCATTAAAGCTAATTGCAGTTTCAGTGATACACCCACTTCAAGCACTTTAGTTCTCATTACATGATCAGACTCGTTCAGGGTGGATCTATGGGTTCATCGGCTAAGAGAAAACAGAAGAGGTCTTCTGCACACATGCAAACCTTCTGAAACTAACTCAATTATTGTTCTTAGAGTTGCTAGCTGATGGTTTTATCTAAAGTTACTCCACATCCTTGTTATAACGTACACCGTTTTAAGTTTAATTTGGATATAATTCAGTCATCATTATGGCCCCCCAAAAACATTTCTTTAGACAGCAGCCGGAGAACGATATACATTTCCCTTCATTTTAAAGTTTTAGTATTTACTTTTTAAAGAATAAACAATGGAAAAAAAAATGAATCAAACTGACTGAGCTCATACTGTATTTCTGGTTTAAATTGAATAGAAATGTAACAGTGTAACACCCTTACAAATATTATGGCATCTTTATTATGAGAACACAGCAAGCTTGGCTGGTCCATTTTCGATCTTAGTTCATTCATAACCATAACAGCTTCAAACAAACCAATTTAATCATTGTTGCCAACCATAAGGCAACGTAAAACACAGTTAATCCATTTCCAATTCTTTAAATGTTTTAGCAAAAACAAATAATGTTCATATATATGTGAATTCCAATATAGAGAGCAAGAGAACATTTCATATACATTAGACATAGGGACAGAAAGGATAAAAAGTGTCCACATGCATTCTCCCCGTTTCTCTTTGTATTTTAGTACAAATTACAGCAAGTCACATATCTGATCATACAAACGGTGAAGTATTTTACTAAAGGGTATTGCCACAGTCCATCTTCCGAGAGTCAAAGCTCTAGTCTAACAGTGACAATCCAAATCCTGGGTAATTATGCTACATGGAACTGTGCATCCTGTAGGACACAAACCTAACTGAGTCTCATCCACCTAAGTGTCAGACTGCAACAGAAGGATGATACTGCAGTGCTCCACGTTTTGTCTTGAAGCAGAGACTTTACAGTACCTTAGAGACCATCCCTGGCAGCATCAAGGTACACTGAGCACTTACAGCAACTGCTGGCTTCAGTACATTTTTCACTGAGTCAAACTTCTGGCACATACAGCACACTGTGGATCCCTATAATGAATGCTGACTGCAGCTTTGGTGCTGATCAAAAACCTGTGGGACATGGCTGATGGTAAGGTTTGCCTCAAATCTCCTTCTCACAGAACCTTCTGCACTACTTGACATCTCATTATGTGCATTACGAACTAGCCAACCACTCAGGGATAGTTGTGAGTGATCACTTTATACGATTCTTTCAGTTGCTGCCTAAAGACCTCACTGGTCCACTGGTTACCATGGTGAAACAGACCCCAGATCTAGAGCACCCAAAGGCTGAAAATCTAATGGAAAAATACCCTTACATGTCAACAAAGGGTTAGCAGTTTAAGACTCATGTGACTCTACTAACTGGAGTTTGCTCACAGAACACACAAAACTGTAAGATATGCAAGTAAGTACTTAGCTGCTAAGTAACAAAACAACAACACATCTCAGTGCCAACAAGACACTTAGTTTATCAAGAAACCTTTGAGTCATATTAAGTGTAACTCAACTAAATGGAATACACAGATTACAGGGATTTATGAAAACATGTACCAGAACCAGTTTGTTTAAGATGTCATGCTACAAATGGGATACTACATATAAAATAAGCAGGAGTAATTTACATGTTTTTGTAGACCACATAAGATCTTATCTTAGTGATTCACAATGCCCTTAAAATCACGTATTCAAAAATGACATGCAAACGCAGTTTTTTTTTTTTTTAGTGGAGAGGCCTGAAGCAATTAAATCCGATGGC
This sequence comes from Chitala chitala, assembly GCA_025773905.1. Lineage (NCBI taxonomy): Eukaryota > Metazoa > Chordata > Actinopteri > Osteoglossiformes > Notopteridae > Chitala > Chitala chitala. The sequence goes on along the minus strand of JABJVR010000751.1, from coordinate 2,467 downwards.
CTTTCTCCAAGCTGTACACAATCTATAAATTCAGTCTTTAACCAGGTTATGACAGAGATTTGGTAATCTTTAGTCATTGAGATTGAGAAACACTCTACAATAATAAAAAAAATGCTCTTTGCACAGCGAATTTCGACATATTTTCCAATCCAACCACGGTATTTTCCTACAGAAAAGTACTATAAAGCAGTTTATTTGCTATGTGAATAAGACTTCCCGAGATTTCGTTTTTCGGTTTGTCAAAAAAAAAACTGATCACACACGTGTCTGTGAACATACAGAGCAAAAGAAACAAAAAGACTACGTTTTTAAGTAACGGCAAACCATGACGGTTTTACCCTATCGAGTAAGCTGTCCATCTTAAGTAACGAACTCGCTTAAATAGCGAACTAGCAAGACAGCTAATAGGGTCAGTAAGTGTCACGCGACAGCACGTTTAACCGGCTCGTGCTTGTTAACTACACTTGTTAGCCACACGTTAGCCGGTTTGCTGGTTCAGATAGCCGAAAAAATAACAATATAAAGGCACAAATAAAATCATATGAAAAATTACAAATTATCGAAACGGTTTACGTGTAAATTAAACTTTACCCACCTCGAGAGATAGCAGTGTTAAACCACTCGGCACCCTATCCTTTCTGCATGGATCCAACGCGGAGATTTTTATTTTTTTTTATCATAACATATCCTTTTCAGTAAATAAAGAAAATGAACTGTAGCAATACATCTCAAAAACCAACCGACCGCATACTTATTACGTCCAGAATTGTTTTTTAATCTAAGTTTACTATTTGCCAGTCAGTAGCGGCACACGTTTTGGGGTACTGAGGAAAGTTAGGATTCTCGTTGGCTCCTCAGCACTCCCAGGCAGAAGTCGGTCACTGAAAGTGTCCTCGCTAACTGAGGGTGGGAGCTTCCGTCCCTCCACAACCAAGAATAACTAGGGGAATGAAGACGTCACTCTCAAACGAAGACGTCACTCTCAAACGAAGACGTCACTCTCGCAAAACTTCTTCATAATCGTGTCGGCACCACAGGAGGGCTTCTGGTAGTAGTTAATCATAAATTATCATATTAAAACAGAGCCACTACTATCTCATTGTAGTAATCTTTTTAAATGTGTTAGGTCAAATATACTTTAGAAATCGAGGCTAGATTCATTTAAACATATGTTCGTACTGTAAAATTTCAGTTGTGACGTCAAACCACGATGGTACTCAAGTATAGCACAATACTAAACCAACACTATGTTATACATGTGAGGTATTATACATCTGTGAGCCCTGCGACCACAAAAGTCATAACAAAACTATGAAACACAACTTTGAAAAAAATTATAAATTACTGATTTTAGTCTCCGAGCAAAAATATTGCATTATTACATTTAAGTACTTAGGTGATATTTTTTTATCAAAGTGACAGACTTTGTACAAAATTGCATTGCTTGATATTTTAATGGAATAATTTTGTTAAATGATTAAAGTGTTCTCCAGCAGGATGCCTCGTGAGACACGAGGAGATTTGATTTTATTCTACTAAGGAATATTACATTAAACTGGGGGTAAACACGCCACAGAAAACGTTACATGAACAGATATGGATAACGACTCAGATTATGCACTGGATTTAATGTCACATAACCAAAGGGAAAAAAAAACATGAGAAACAAACAACCAATGATAATATCTACCACTCACAAAACACATACAATTAAAAGATCTGTTCAGGAAAGTGCTGCTTTAGTGTACTGACCTGCTTGCATTTCACTTACATTTTCTCGACCCTGTTATTTATGCTCAATCATGATATGTAATGAAAATATAGTTTTTTGAAGAATTTGCCAGTGTATCAAGTTGTAAAGAACTGTTCTCTTCTTGTAATTCCTAACGTCTCAGATAGAGGGTAGTACAGGAGACTTTGGTGCAGTAATTCTGTTGTTAGCCCATGGATTTGAGAGCTTATTAAATACCTTATCTCGAGTGTTATGCAATGGACTGTTTCTGAGGCACTTGAGAAGTTTAGTATAGATACTATGCAACATAATAATGTATATATAACTGCACACCTCCCTAATCTCATTTGAAGTATGATATGACATGAATATGCTCATCTCGCAAAGCACTCTTAAACAAGATTGAAGAAATCAGGTTTAAGAACTTTCACAAGCCTATAACAATAGCTGCTAAACCTGCTTTCCACATACCTATCTTTTGATTTAATCTCAGTGCCAGATAAATGTATATATATATATACATATAACTAAATGGAGAGAAAGACCAACATGCATAATGGCATAGGCTAAACAAAAGCACCATATATCTGACTGCCTGTACATTTCCAAATTTCCTCTTCAAATTTAGGCTACAGTAACACTGTCAAAATACCTGGAGAGTTTACGAGTGCTTTGCGAGATGAGCATATTCATGTCATATCATACTTCAAATGAGATTAGGGAGGTGTGCAAAAT